>CM030848.1:14832808-15055308 GCA_018105865.1 Metaphire vulgaris | reverse complement strand
TGCTCAGACGAAAGCAGCCTACCTTGCTTAGGCCTCCGCTGGTCGTTCTTTGCAAAAGATGTAGCTGGTAATCGCAGCGCAATCCAAACTTGTTGAATTTTACTTTCCCGGTCAGGCCGTCAAATTCCGCCTAAGATACAGAAATAGAAAACGCCATCTTCGTTTTCGGTTCTCGTCGCTAGGGGCGCTTCGGAAGACTCGTACTTAATGGACCTGGGGATCTAGAAACAGTCTATTGCCAAAAATATCAGAAAATTTCTCAAATCATACCACCAAAGCTATTTTCAAGTGGTTACGGACTTTCGCAGGTATCGACTTTTAATCCAGACATTTATGGCCGTCGTCTGCATCAATTTGAATACCATACAATAGGTAATCTAATTATCGATTATCGATTTTATATCAATGGCGCAGTCAGGATTCCGGAAATGGGGGGGGGAAGAGAGGGGCACATCGACATTTCGGGTTTTCAAGTGACGATACGAAAAACGTTGTCGTGTTAAGCTCCAGAGACTTTAGCTTATTTCGTTTATCGTCTCATTCCCATACTGCCCACCCCTCCCCCAGCTGTTCAACGGATTTGCGCAATCGCACTACCGGTTCCAGCCCTGTGGACCATATAACACAAAGATTTAGTCACTCCTTCCAAGAAATCAAAAGTTATAGGCCTAAACAATTAGAGGTCCATAGGCAAAACTACATAGAAAAATTGCCATTGTCCAAAGAAATATATTTTAATAGCAATCAATTTCTGCCTACTTCTGCCGAGCCCCCCCACCCACCCCCACCCCACCCCACCCCCACACCGGTGCCTAATCCCATGTCGATTGTGAGAAATAACTGAAAAAGCAGAATATCCGCATGCAACTGACTTCTTTAATTGCCTTTATGAGTTGTCCTCCGTATGCAAATGGTCGAATAGAAGCGTTGAAACAGCCGGGTCTTTCGTCGCCGACTCCGTCCTCAGGGAGAGAATAGTTGGCCATCAACGGGGTCATGACCTCTGCTCTCCTGACCCCCTCGGTGACGACCTTGGCTGCGTCAGCCGCCAACGCAGCGTCCGGCTGCAAAACGATCACTAAAACTACTCAATAAAGCAACGCATCTCACTAATTGATCATCATCATCATCATCATCATCATCATCATCACCGTCATCATTGCACTTCAATAGCGCCATCTTAATAATGTTTTTGACATCAGTCAATGGTCGCTCCTTGATTTAAATCGTGATCCCTAATTTTCAAATTAAATAAGGCCTAAAAGATGCATCTCAAACAACTGGAGAATCTTCGACGCGTTCAGCCAAAATTTCGTATTTGGCGATCTTACTTATAAATGTTTTTGCACAATCAAAGATACTGTAACAGCTATAGGGCACAGACAGAAGTTGGAATAGAGGGCTGTATGAGTTACAGTGGTTTTAAACGCAGAAGAAATACTTTAAAACCCAGCGTTAAAAACCAAATAATTTATTATTTTTACTTACAAAGTCTTTTATCGGGCTTTGATTCGTGTTTTTATAAGCGGCACGGAATTGTTCGATGGAATTTGCATCTTCAGTGATGAGACGGAAAGCGATGACATTCATTCCACCACGACCACCAAGGTCACAGTCAAGGTCGACCTAGAAAATAGCTCTCATTCAAAATGAAAAGACTACTCCTTTTTTTACTGGGAATGCAGGGGCGGTTCTAGTCGGAAAAACCGAGATATTCTCCCCTCACCCCCCCATCATCAATGACTGAAAAAGTCTGGCGAGCAAAAAAGTCGTCGTCCACTATATTGCGCGTCACCATTAGACAACAGCTCCAGAATGTTAACTGACAAGAAAAAGAGGAAGAAAAAGAGGTCGCCTACCCATAAGACTGGGAGCCATGCTGAAATCTTGGGGGCTACAGACCCCCCTGTTCCTATCTAGACCCGCCACTGTGTGAACGCCAATTTCTTTCGTAAATGTTAATTATATTTTGACTGCGGAGAACTAAAGTAGTTTCGATTTATATCAGTTTCTCGGTATATCATCATCATCATCATCATCATCATCATCATCATCATCATCATCATCATCATCATCATCATCATCATCATCATCATCATCATCATCATCATCATCATCATCATCATCATCATCATCATCATCATCATCATCATCAGGTTCTCTGGCATGAGACAGGTTCGTGGACTTAATTGTTTCCGTTCCTCTCTGTGTCTTGCCCTTCCTCGATTTCTGCACCTGCTTTCATCACCCAGTAGCCCAATAGCATCCTCTTTGTCTGTTGTCTCTATTACTGGTACATACATATCTCCGTTACTGTTCTAGGCAATGTTTCTCCTCTTAGTACGTGTCCAATCCATCTTAGTATACATCTTTCGAAAATTCAAAATTCCTAATGTTAGATTTAGATTTGACGTTGTGGGGGTGATGATCAATGTTCTTTTTACTATTGAATCCTTTTGCTTCATTAATTGCCTCATTAATATAGAACAACTACTTTAAGAACAGAATAATTCCAAGAACTGACCAGATTGACGACGACGTAATCATGACTTAAGCCAGTCTTTCTGTTAAACTGAGAAAACAAGATAAAGAGCTTTCTGTTAGGGAATAAATGAATAAACAAAAAATTCATTGCAGTTCGTCCCAAGATCGGGTATATATAGGCTACAATCTGTTACACGCAAACACACACACACTCACGCATACATAAACACACACACACACACACACACACATATATATATATATATATATATATTGCATTTAATTTAAAGACCGAATCCATTTGTTTCTATGTGGTTAGGGGAATAGAAGGTTATGGCAGGAAATTATATCAATATCATAGATGCACCTCTGTTTAATTTACAATACAAATGCCTAAATACTGTCAAAGCAGGGCCATGATATCACATTCGGGCGAACAGCGACTGCATTTTAATTGATACTGATGCATGCTTTGGGAGTAGTAGAAAGGATAGATGTGACCTGTTCTTGGAGGACATGGTTGCATTCCGTTGCAGGCAGATCGAGAAGAATGTGTTTCGAGCGAAGATCTTTAGGTCTACTCTTTTGATCTGAACGCTGCAATTTGATTAGAGCGTCGCTTGCATTTTGAACCAATCGAAGACTCATCTTCACAGCGTGTCTGCCGCTCTCCAGGGCTTCAACCAATTGTTCCCAACGCCTCAAACCTTTGAACATTTGAATCGACGACATGCTGGAAACTCATAATAATAATAATAATAATAATAATAATAATAATAATAATAATAATAATAACAGCAATAAAAATAATAATAGTCGTCGTCGTCATCATCATCATCATCATAATAATATATAATATAATATAACAAGGTTTAAAGTGGTTCAGTAGGGACTGCCCTGTGTGAGAACCACAATCAACATCATCATCATCATCATCATCATCATCATCATCATCATCATAATCATCATCATCTTCATAATCATCATCATCATCATCATCATCATCATCATCATCATCATCATCATCATCATCATCATCATCATCATCATCATCAGAGAAAACTGGAGAGAGAGAGCAAGGAATGCAAAATAGTTAGATAACCAGTAGTTTTAAATCAATCCTGGAAAGGACAATCCAACAATGAATGATACCGGGAACAAGACAAAAAGAGTGACCGAAAAGACGATGGATGGATGACGCAGAGGATTGGACAGAACAGAACTGAAAATGTCATCAACGGTCAGGAAAACACAGGATAGGCGTTGCTGGAGAAAAATAAGCATAGATATTCTAAGAGTAAGTAACCTATATTAGATGTAACTGGTAATAGGCTATGTCAGCGATTAACCGTATAATATACAGTATATAAATGAGCATACCGTCATTTGTGTTGTAGATATAAAGCAATTCCGTCCATCCAAAGTGTCTAACGATATCCGCTATTGCCTTCGCGTATAGAGGTCTCAGGTATACTGTATATCCGAGTTCTTGGCCTGTTGCATTCTGGGCGATTCCGGTTGTGACGAAAGGTACTTTGGATACTGAACTGTAGGATTTGAAGACATCGATCGAAGCGTACTTGTGGGTACCGAGTACTGCCATCGTTCCAGCTGTGATTCTTCGACACACTGACTGACGACAATGCATTGGCGGTAGTCAGTTTTAACAGACATGCTATTTGTTGCTTCTTATTCGGTAAAAATGTAAAGTTACTCTGAAACTTCTAGTGTATCATATGCCTTTAGTGGTGATAGCATATTATAGTGCTGTAAAAAATCGAATTTCCTATCCGAATCCCCTGTCTGATCCAGGCTATATGATCCATTAGTCAGTTAGTTTGACTAATGGAGTGAGTTAAGATTGGAATTTGTTCCATTTAAACTTTATAGCCAAAAGATAAAATCAACTCGTAATATCTTGTGGAAAAACTTTAACATTTCTTGAACATTAAGCACGTTTCAATTAGAAGCATCATTTCTAGATTACAAAATGTATATTAGAATATTAAATGGCAATAAAATGAAAAAATATATCCCACGTTGTACTGAAACGTTAAATCCATCTTCCATATTGCATCGGCTGGCGTCTGCCTGGTAGAGCACTTGCTTTTCATTTGCCTGTTTGATTTCGTTCAGAAAGACGGATTCCACAGTTCTGTCCTCGGCCTCGTAATGCGTCACGATTTCTACCAAATTAACGCCCCCACAGACTTCAAAATCTTCGCTATTATCAAGCAAGCAGTCTAGAAAACTGAATACAAGCAGCAACGCCACAGCTAAAATAATTAATTAGTGTAATTCATTGCTGTGACCCGTCAAAGCCTGTGACAATGGCAACCTCCCCACAACTGTTTACTAAGCATCTCAAGATGCATTTATTTAACATTTCCTACAGTTAAGCGCTCTTGACTTTAGCCTTCACTATGCTTACTGCCCTTTATAAATAATATCGTCATTAAATAATAATAATAATAATAATAGTAATAGTAATAGTAATAGTAATAGTAATAATAATAATAGTAATAGTAATAGTAATAGTAATAGTAATAGTAATAGTAATAGTAATAGTAATAGTAATAGTAATAGTAATAGTAATAGTAATAGTAATAGTAATAGTAATAGTAATAGTAATAGTAATAGTAATAGTAATAGTAATAGTAATAGTAATAGTAATAGTAATAGTAATAGTAATAGTAATAGTAATAGTAATAGTAATAGTAATAGTAATAGTAATAGTAATAGTAATAGTAATAGTAATAGTAATAGTAATAGTAATAGTAATAGTAATAGTAATAGTAATAGTAATAGTAATAGTAATAGTAATAGTAATAGTAATAGTAATAGTAATAAATAGTAATAGTAATAGTAATAGTAATAGTAATAGTAATAGTAATAGTAATAGTAATAGTAATAGTAATAGTAATAGTAATAGTAATAGTAATAGTAATAGTAATAGTAATAGTAATAGTAATAGTAATAGTAATAGTAGTAATAAAAGCTTACCGATAGCCGGTCTGCCATATCTACTATCAGTGTCCGCAGAGACTAAACCGTTAAGAAGACGGATTGCCAACAGCAGTTTCAAGAAGCGATCCATAGCGATCAAGATGGAACTAAATCTCGAAATACTTTCACAGTTACACTATCGACGGAACAAACTGCCTTCACTATCCACCTTCGCCCAAACAACGCAACGCACTGCCAAAACGCTGGGAATAATAGAACAACCAACCGCTGAGAGGCAATTGCAATAATTTTGTCCTACAGAGGCCTTATTATATTGAGTTCTTTCTCACGCTGGATGATGATAATTTGTCTACCACTGCAGGGTCGAACTGTCGCCAATTATATTTTGTGTTATTAGCTATATGCTTCTACGTATACGCCTGCTTTATGTTCAGCGTCTGTGAGTGACTATTTAGAAGTGAACTAACTGGGCGCAGTTTTGTCAAATTCTCACACTCTTATCACTAGAGGCGATGTCAGTTTAGGCAATCGAATTCGTTATTCTGTCGAAGTTCTGCTAATTCGCTGTGTGAGAGAAGCGAATGGAAATCCTGTTGAACAGACGATGTCTCGATATGTAAAAACCTCAGCCATTTGAAGAGCAATTCTCTCGGAAGAACAACGTTCTCGCTTGTCCTCATCTTCATCGCTTCAAACCCTTCAACAATAATCAATAATAACCTTCTCAATTTCGCTCCACATTTTAAAGGACATTTTTAAACTACAGAGAATGGTACTGGCAGACGTTTGAATGGCTAGCAATTTTGACAGAGAAGTGAAGAGCACCTGCTAATCAAGTTTTTTCAAAAATTAGTCCACTATCTCTTGTAGATCAAAAGTGCTTGTCATTGAGAATTTTGCCTGTGGTATTCTCTAATGCGTAAATTGAACATTTTGAAGGACATTTTTATCTACAGAGAATGCTATTGGCGACATTGCTCATGGGTATGAACAATTATGCCAGTTTTCATCACAATCTGAGATGGTGGCGTCCGATTTTATTCAAAAGCGTTTTGATTTGATGCGGAATTACCCTTTTTGTATTTTAGTTTCGGACGAAAAGCGACATGAAATGATAATATTCATATCTGTACACTCTATAAGTACAATTATTACTTAGTATTGTTTATTTGGCACTGTATCGATTGTCATTTGTCTACGTACTGCAGCTCAAGCAGATTTTTTTACAAATTATCAGGAAAATTTATGGTGCCAAATTGCATGGTAAGAGATAACAAAAACTTGTGCATCCTTTGGGGAAATTGTTCAGGGCCATGTACCCTATAATTGTGCCAAGTGGCATGCTTTTATCCAGAAGTGAACGATTCTTGGCTTTTATGGACTTTAGCCACTGAACTATGATAGCTACTGGATGATTGGCAGCTAATGTCTGATCGATAGCCACTGACTGCTTCTGGATGATTGACAGCTAATTTCTGATCGATAGTCACTTTCTTATTGAGAGAGAGAGAGAGAGATATATATATATATATATATATATATATATATATATATATATATATATATATATTGAGAGACAGAGACAGACAGACAGACAGACAGAGAGACAGAGCGACAAAGAGAGCAGGAGAAAGAGATAGGCATATAGTTCTTGTATTAGAGTTATTGTGGATTGAAATATACTGGTTGATTGATAGCTACTGGATGATTGACAGCTGACGGATGGCTGATTAACAGGCTTTATAGACAACAAAAAGCAATTTCCTGTTAAGAAGAAACAATAACTCAAACCAATTTTTCGTCTGCTCGTTCATAGGCATTTATTTATTATTGTGGTTTTGTCCTTTCTATACGCGTGCCACAATAACCATCTATTGTGAATAAAACAACCATCTATTACGCATAAAATCAGAACAGATTAAAGCTCCTAAATATATTTAAAATCGTCTGAAAAAATGTCGATCTAGTAGATTAAGCTCTTCAGCAATGTAACGCTTCTTTCTTGTTCATAAATGTGCAATGATTTCTATCGGATAAATGGGCGATTGCTTGAAACAAGGGCGTAGCCAGGAATGCAGGAAAATGGAAGAATGAATTTTGCAGACTGCCGTGTATTTGCTTCGGCATTCGAGTAAGGATCTGTTATTATCTGCGGACATTCTTTACATGCAGTGAAATCATCAGAATCATCCCATAAATGATCGATTGTTCAAGACCAATAATTTAGAAACATTCCTGACAACGCCAAAGTTTTCGGCGTGCATGACCAAACTAGTCACGAGACCGAATCCTATACAGACGACTGACTACAGTATGTATTATTTTCAATAGCTGGCGATTCTGATCAGTGAGAATTCAAATTTAAAGGTCACAATGACGATCTCGAAATAGAACCCGTCACTTCCCACCCCGTTCATGACCATGGGCAGACGACGGCAGCTGAACCACCAGCCTCCCTTCGCTGTCACCGCATAATTGGAACATCCGGACGGCTGGTTGTTGGCATCCTTCGTCGTGAACCTGTACATCCGGCTGTCGGGACCCATAAAGTCGATGGGAGCGCCAAAGAGGCCCGATAAAAAGTAGGTGTAGCCAGAGCTTTCGGGGTCGACGATGAACGTTGTGTATCCAACGTAGTCAACGTTTCCATTGGTCTCCTGGGCAAAACAGCACAGCTTCCACTTGGCCCCGTTGGTCGTCATTCGGTGGAGCGTCTCGAGGCCGATCCAGTAGCCTCCGTTTGCGTCGCTGAAACCGTCTCTGTAGGCAGAATACGGCTGATCCAATCCGAAGCCCTGTTAATCTGCATGGTGTACGTGACTGGACCTGCGAGAATGTCAAACACATATTAAGGACAGCTACTGTTGTGCTGCTTTCCAAGGCGCTATAGAAACCCACGAGATTTTACTACTTACTTACTTAGTTACATCAAGTAACGACTTCACGGAATTTACAGAAACTGGGTGACGAATTTTTACCTTATACGTATTTATATATAAATATATACGCCTATTCGTTATAGGTTATTCTTTAAACCTTTCGAAGCATTTTTCAATGTCTGACAAAATCTATATGACAAGTGTTGCCAGAAATGTATATATGTGTAAATGTATATACATTTCTTCTGGAGCTAATCGATAACTATGGCTGCCCGTACATTGTACTACAACAAATATTACTCTGCAAAACAGCGTACGAAGGTGGAATTACCTTAGTACCAACGAGCGTAATAATGAATGCCAGAAATCAAAATTGTGGTAATTCAATCAATGCAATCTCTTAACACTCGAAATGGAAAGGATAAATCTCTTGGCCTGGAACAATATTCGTTGAGAAAATACATATTATTATTATTATTATTATTATTATTATTATTATTATTATTATTATTATTATTATTATTATTATTATTATTATTATTATTATTATATTAAATATTCTGCCACATTACATTACAAAATATGTTTAACGGAAGATGGGAGACAATAAAAGCTTAAACTTCGTCTTCTAATCATTCAGAATTTCTCGGAAGCTCATAACGTTCTAAATCATTCTTTTTATATTCAATTTACTTGCCAACTTGAAAGTTTCCTTTCGTGACTTGTTAACAATACCGTACTTTAAAAGATCGCGTATTTGATCTTGCGATCACGTTTGCCTACCGAGTTCTTTGTCGCAAGGGTCGAGGACAGTCAAACTGACCGGCGGAGGAGCCACGGCTGCTGTAACTACTGGCGGGACAACTGGACCAGTCATGATCTTCGCAGTGGTCGCTGCTTTAACCACGGTTGTGACTGCCATAGATTTTACGGTTGTTTTGGTTAAGGCGATGCTGCCCACAGTTGACTCAGTAGCAGTCAGCGCAAGTTGTGCACTCGGCACACTGGACCTGACAGTAGAAGGTGCCGTGGTTAGCTTTGACGTAACAACGGCGTCTGCAGAAACTGAAGAGTCGACAGCAGATTCACCTTGAGTTTTTATAGAAGTGGTGCCAGGTATACTACTGCTGAAGGTGTCTCTCTGAGTGATGGTTGTTCCCGAAAAGTCAATCGTTGTTGCAGTTTCTACTGCTGAAGTCATCATCGCCTTGTCATTCCTTGTCACATCTGCTGTAACCGGTACTTCTGGGGCCACTGGAGCAGCTGCCTTCTCAGGCGTGCTAATGACAGCGAAAGTAGTTTCAATTGATGTGGTACTGGCCGAAATCGATTGGTCTTTGGTACTGGTCTTTGCCAGAGTTGTACTTGCTACACTGGACTGGGTGAGTGCTGGATGATCCTCGGCGGTCACATTAGAATCGCCTCGAGTCTCCACGGAAGTGGTGTCAAGCACGATGCCAGTCGGAGTGATGGTTGTACCCAAAGTGTCATTTTTGGGCTGAGTTTCCACCGTCGAAGCGATCATTACGTTGTCGTCTTTTGGTGTTACCGCTGTTGCTTCGAATGTGAATAATTCCGAAGTGACTGAGCTGTGTGACGCGGCGAAATAATCTGACATAACACAAACCGTGGAGTTTTCTTATCTATTCGAGTCAAATACTGTTTGGAAAGTCAGAGATACTTTTCTATAAGAATCCGATTTGAAATGTAATATTTAATAGAGGTCTGCGTTTGAAATCTAAGCGATATATAGGCTAACGGTTGAAAAATGACCGCTCATAATATACAGTGCATTGCAATTTTAGACACACGTCAAAGTTAACTATAAATTTGCGTCACCTCAAATGCGCTTCAGTAGAATGTCATTTCGGTTAACTAGTGCATCAAATTAGTGCAACCAAGCCGTTCATCGCTTAGGCGTCGATAATTTGGTAGTAGCGCTATGCTGCGAAGGCTAAACGCGGGTCTAGAGAAAACAATGGCAAAAATACTACTCTTGATTAATTGCTTAATTAAGTCACCTGCGTCGCTGTTTGTCTAGTAGACGGAGATCAGCGCAGGACCTACGTTCGCTAAAGTACAAGACTACCTAATTGTTATTATTATTGTTCATGACAATTTATATAGCGCCGTAGGATAGCAAGGGCCAAAGTCAAAGGCGCTTTACAAAAAACATGGGTTAAAAACTTAACCCTTTTTAGTTCATCTTAATACTTAAAAAGGCGCATTCGCAAATCTGTTTGGTAAAATTTCAAACCTATTAGTCTTTCATATCTGTATGCTTTCTTTTTAGACAAGAGTCGCCATCTCGTGAAATCATAATTTTAATGCCCGTAATAGGCCTAATAACATCAGTTGACATTTGAGTTACTTTATCAATAAAGCGAGTACAAATGCAAAAAAATCTAAATGGATTCTGGCTGAATCCGTAATTTCATAATTGAATCAAGTGAACAATGAATGCCAAAATCAGTCCCCTTCATCGAAAGTGGAATTTACTATAAATTTACGTACCAAATTGACAGCGATTTTGATCGATGATCTGCGTGCATAAAATAAAATGAACAACGTTATTAAATTTTGCAGAGACGATTTATCCAAATTTAAGACTGCTTTAACCTAACACTTTTAATATCGTCTACTAGAGCATCAATACAATTTGTTGAATCTTTATCTGTCTGTTTCAGATAGCTTCTATTCGATGTACTTCGCAACGATTTCTGCAGACAATATCCACTGTCTTGATACCAGAATATTAAAGCCAATTAAACCAAATAATATTTGGTTTCTTAATTATAATTATAGAGTGATATTAATTAATATTGACACAGTCATCACATGCCTATTTTCTGCTAAAAAGGTATGTTAATGATCACTGGAAATACAGATTCAAAAACCCCTGTCTGAAATGAGTTTTTGCTTAGTGGGAATTTAATTGTAACGCACTTGAGCCAGAGAGCAGCCGTCGACCACTGAGCAATCGGTGATATCGTAACAGAAGAGCTCACAGCTACGGGTTCGTCTCCTGTAGTTATAGCTGGTGCAGTTCGGTTGCTGTGAACATTGTAAAGCACACAGGGCTCCGGGAGCAGCACATGGATCCAAGGCAGCGTCTCCTTGAAAAAGATCGTCAAGGAATACGACCACAGACGGTTTGTCTGAAGCACAGGACGCTGATCCGTTGGGATGCGTCGTCTTTTCAAACTGCTTTGCCTCACTTGACGCTCTCGACTTCGACGCTAAACAGACTGCGCAAGAGATCAAAATCGCCACTTTTACGAACATGTTTCTTGAATTGTTAAAACTTTCCAGCGATTAAGGCAACGCTAGCAGTGAGTAAATTCGTCAGAGGAACGCTTTATATACTAGGCCCTCTGCTGGCAACGGGCAGGATCTGAAAAGAGAAAGCCTTGAATGAACCGCCATATGACATTTTCATGAGCCATGTGTGAACAGCGTTCGTACGTTACCTATGAACTGCGAGCTGTCAACTTGAAGTCAGATTACAGAATCACTGTCATTTCAATAATATCGGGAAGTCATCTTCGTGTCATCAGACTGTCACCGGATAATCAAATGTCTTTTCAGCGCGTTGGATTACCGGGCAAAGCGTCCTTAGCAACTGATAGGCGTCTACAATGTAGACAGGAACGCACTTATTCACGGGATCCCTCGTTTATCAACTAGTTGATTCATTCTTGACAGAGTGAGCTGTCTTTGCAACAGCGTTTTCATTAACCCCTTTACCGGCCATTTATTTGCAATGTAATGTAAAATGGACACATACGTGAGTCATGGCCGGTAAAGGGGTTAATTAATATTCGCGTCGTTAACTAACTGTGCCGTGTAATTCAGTCCTCAGTTCTTGCAGTGCGCCTTCTTTTCGATTCAATCGTTCTATCACTAGCAGTTTATGAGCGGTATTTGAAGAGATCCCGACATTTGTTGAGGCACGTCTTAAGGAAAATCGCATCAATGTCCGTGGTCAATCGTCCGGCGGTATCCAGTCAGACGTTCCCTTTCATAGTCTCCACAGACAACGCCACAAACCCTTTTTCTACAGCGAGTCTACTGCCTGCAGTCTTTCGCGGATTACTGGAGATGTCAGCCTGACTGTAGGTTTTCTTCACTTCATCTAAGCCTGTCATCTATACTGATAGTTACTGAACACATCATGATGGCAACGCAACTGTCTGCCATTCTAATAGAACTTCATTAGCTACATTTATAATAGAATAGAATCATGATATGAACTTTGTTTTCTATCATTCTGTGATTGATTAATGAATATGGGCCCACCTTTTCTATTAACAATATTCTATAGTGATTTTGTAATGTTTGATTAGTTTAAACGACTTTATTTTGTGAAGTGCAGCTATTTGTCACATGTAGGTATACCGGGTGGATCATGTATTAATTAACATCATGAAGAAAAAACTGACAGACAAAATAGGTCATCATCAGTTGTTCACACTTGTTAGGGGCCCGAGGCTGCCTTCTTCACAGAGGGTCAGGAATTTCTCTCGGCGGGCCTGATCTGCAACTCTTCCGTTCTTCCAAAAGTAAAAAAATTCATATCGCCACTTTTTACACTTGATATGTAACTTTTTATAAGAAAGTGTACCTGGGCCTAAAAATGTAAATCCGCCACTGAAGACGGGACACTATCACAGAAAATATTTCGTGAACATTTTCAACCGTTTCAATATGATGTTTTTGTTCTTTACTTACGTGCAACACAATAATTGACAGGCCTACGTACAAAATATTGTCCATACAATTGGCGGTAGAGACAGTTTCCAAAATATATCTACAACTAACTGAAGAAACTGTTGGTCTGATACATTGAGCTCTGCAGGAATGCAATTGGCGTTTCTTGTTCGAAATGTGCAACGAATTCTACAGTTTTCAAAAGGTCACTACCCTCCTGAAACAGAAGCGAAGCCAGGAAGAGATTTTAAAAAGCACAATTTTCCAGACGAATATATTATTGTTATTAAGGTTTGCGCAAAACTGTGGAAATTCTTTCACCATCTGGTTCAATTTTTCCGAATCATTCTCGCGTTAGAAACCATCATCGTGAACGGTCTTTCCGTCCCCCACCCTCACCCCCCCCTCACCCACCCCGACCGCTTTGAAACTTTCCTGGCAACGCCGTCGACGGCCTGAATTTGATTTGAATGATTAGCGAGTCACGTGACCGGACCCCCAAAGACGATCCTTCAATAGCTAGCGACTCTGATGACGGACAATTTAAACTTGAAGGTGAGAAAGAGTACGTCTATGTAGAATCCGTTACTTCCCGCCCCATTCATGACCATAGTCATACGGCTGCAACCGAACCACCAGCCTCCCTTCGCTGTCACGGCAAAATTTGAACATCCGGACGGCTCGTTATTGACATCCTTCGTCGTGAACTTGTACTTTCGGCTGTTGGAGCTCATAGGGTCAACCGGTGAGCCGGTCATTCCGGAGGCATAGTACGTGTACCCGGCGCTCTCGGGGTCGACGATGAAGGTCGAGTATGAGACGTAATTGACGGTTCCGGTGGTCTCCTGGGCAAAACAGCACAGCTTCCACTTGGCCCCGTTGGTCGTCATTCGGTGGAGCGTCTCGAGGCCGATCCAGTAGCCTCCGTTTGCGTCGCTGAAACCGTCTCTGTAGGCCAAATACGGCTGATCCAATCCGAAACCTCTGTTAACCTGCATGGTGTACGTGACTGGACCTGCGAGAATGTCAAACACATATTAAGGCAGAAACTGTGTCATACGCGATATAATAATAATAATAATAATAATAATAATAATAATAATAATAATAATAATAATAATAATAATAATAATAATAATAATAATAATAATAATAATAATAATAATAATAACGTGATTTCAAGTGGTTTTATGAGGCTGAATTATCTTATGTGAAAACCACTGCAATAACTCAACATTGAATAACCTAGTTTTCCTAGACAACCTTTGAACACGTCTGTTGTTTCAACTGCTACTGCCTCTTCGTTCAGACTGTTCCATATGTCCACACAGTGGCGCAGCCAAAGGGCCTGGGGTTAAAACCCCTTTGAATGACGAAAAAATAAATTTTTAAGGAGATTTTTGCATTTTTTATTTTGGGACGCAATTTTGAGGGTCAAACCCCCATTGGCTACTTGGCTATAGAATATAACACGGTGGAAGAGGTGACGACCTTTTTTGTTGCTTGCCAAAAAATTTCGAAGTTGGACACCGTCAAAACCAAAAAAAACCAACCCCTTCCGAAAATCCTGGATACGCCACTGTGTCCACAACTCCTGCACTAAAATAGTCTTTCTTTGCCCCAACCTCTGCTTGTATACAAAGAGAAAACCTCACATGCTTCAGCATTCGGGTAATTTCTTAACGTCGAGTTTATTTGAAGCATCAAAATACCAGCTCACTGTCTGGAAATTAGCACCTGTTGGTGTTACCACAAATTCCGAATTTTCCTCTAGACCTATCCGACAACTATATGACTGCCTATGCATAAATAACTATTGCTTTATGAAATCGGAATTCCAGACTTTCCCATCGTTGCTCCGCAGGCCTAATATATTAAAAAATATCAAATTCTCGCGTATTGGATTTAATCTAGAGTTGACGCTTTGCCTACCGAGGGTCTTATCGCAGGGGTCGGTAACAGTCAAACTGACTGCTGGAGCAGCCACGGCCGCCGTGACTACGGGCGGGAGCGCAGCGGCTGTTGTCTTCGCAGCAGTGGTTAGAATCATAGCAGTGGTTGCCGCTTTCATCGTAGACTTCAGCGTAGTTTTGATTGGCGTCGTACTGCTGGTCGCAATCGACTTGGTGCTGCTGGTCTTTGCTGCCGGATTTCTACTGGTTGCACTGGTTGCACTGGTTGCACTGGTTGCACTGGTTGCACTGGTTGCACTGGTTGCACTGGTTGCACTGGACTTGGTCAGTGCTGGACCGTCGGCGGTCACACTGGAATCGGACTGCGTTGTTTCCGCGGAAGTGATGTCGGCGGGCACGCTGCTGACGCTGTCACTCGGAGTGACGACGGTTGTTGCTTCGTGAAGGTCAATCGTCGTCGTCGTCGTCACAGCGTCTGCCTCCTCCGATGTTACCGTGTCATTTTCTGTCGCCGTTGTCGCTTCGGACGTGAATTCCGGAGTGACTTCGCTGCTTGACTCATTGACGTCACCTGCAATGACACAAACCGTTGAGGCTTTTCTGAACTTGCTCATATAATACTGGAAAAATCAGAGCCGATATAGATTCGGTATCTTTATTGAAACTAATGATATAGAGTTATAGACTAACAGCTTCATACAATCGAAGAAATAGAAAGAGAGAGAGAGAGAAGTACAATTAGTACATACACATGCCAAAGAATATAAATATATGTGCCCATGTACCCCTCTTTGCTGTTGGTTGAAATATGAAGTAGTTCCCATATTGATATGGTTGAAAACGGAAGCGCTCGTTATAATAACGGTTTACAAGCGACTGTAAAACGGGAAATCTGATTCTACTTGCCCGTAAACGTAGCTTCGTCAAAGTGACATCTCTACATCTGGATTATTTAATGAGCTCTTAAATTAATCTGGTTAGGCCAATTAATTAACAATTGCTCGCGTTTGGCCGCGTCGCATATAATTTCAAAGCTACAGTTTTCTTTCGTAATTGAATTGTTTAATTGCTAGAATGAGACGCTTTGTCATCTTGTCATCGGAGGAGCCAGACGCCCATCGTCTTTTGACGGACGCGTCTTTAACCCCTTAACTGGGAACCCCGGATATATCCGTCCATTTTACATTGAGTTACAGTTAAATACACAGTTAAGGGGTTAAATATACGCAACAAAAAGGGGCTTCATCGCCCGACAATTCTTATTCTATATTTCACATCACTGTTCTAACTTCTAACCATGATGCAATTGCAGATTGAAAATAATTCAATGCGATAGCGACGTGGTCATTTTATACTACTGTATGAGCCAATAATGAACGCCAAAATCAGACTCCTTCATCGAAAGTTGAATATACTACTGCATAAATTTACGCACCAAATCGACAGTGATCTTGATCGATGATCTGTGTGCATAAAGTAAAAAGCACAACGTTACTAGATTTAGCAGAGACATAGGCACTGCGTTTGATTACCTCGATCTGATTATCTTTTTCTATCAGCAGAACATTCTGATTTCTGCACATTTCTATTTGTTATTCATCGTCGATTCCAACTTTTTTATGAACTTCTGGATGTCTTACTGTACAATTATTAATATTAATACCGAGCTTTTGAAATTGCCTAAATACGAAATATTACTAGTAAGAGAACATCTTGAAACTAAGATTTGTTTGAGTTTTTGCACATTGTGAGAATAAATTGTAACGCACTTGAGACAGAGAGCAGCCGTCGACCACTGAGCAGTCGGTGATATCGTAGCAGAAGAGCTCACAGCTACGGGTTCGTCTCCTGTAGTTATAGCTGGTGCAGTTCGGTTGCTGTGAACATTGTAAAGCACACAGGGCTCCGGGAGCAACACATGGATCCAAGGCAGCGTCTCCTTGAAAAAGATCGTCAAGGAATACGACCACAGACGGTTTGTCTGAAGCACAGGACGCTGATCCGTTGGGATGCGTCGTCTTTTCAAACTGCTTTGCCTCACTTGACGCTCTCGACTTCGACGCTAAACAGACTGCGCAAGAGATCAAAATCGCCACTTTTACGAACATGCTTCTTGAGTTCTGAAAAGATTCTTACGGAATTCGGAAACGATGTCAGCCAGAAACGTGCATAGCGGAGCACCTTAGATACAGATTACAGACTGCTGGCGGCCTCGTTGAGAAAATCTTGTCGACATGGCTGTTTTAAATGAACCTCAATTGAGGAATTTTTCTGAATAACGCAGGCGCGCTGCACACAGCCTGGAAACCGTCCCCATAGGAAGTCAAATTACAGAAAATAGAGAAATGTTGATACGACTGAACGACTTCTTCATATTCTGACTGCCTGCGAGAAATTCAATGCCTCTTCGGTCTCTCTCGAGTTGCACCGCGTCCCAAACAATGGAGAGAATGCTACATGTGCCTTTTTCGAATGCGTCTAAAGTGCACTCAATTATCTATCAGGTTACGACGTCCACTCCCCCTCTTCCGAATATGTCTATTGGTCGAGGATCGTGAAATTGATATAAAACATGAAGTATTAAGCCAGCGTTCGTTTTCCGACGACGAATTCAATAATTATAAACTAAGCGGTGGCGTAGCAAGGTTATTGTGTTGGCTGGGCCCTTGCGCAGAGCTTCTACGACGATACCCTGGAGTGCCCCTTCTACTTCAAACAAAAACGATGGGTACTTTTGCGATAGTTGCATAGTTCCGCACTCCTATTAAATAACAACTAATATTACTAAACTACATGTACAGTCATTTGAGTGTGCACATTGTTAATGGAATATATAGGTCTACTTTTCTTGGTCTTTCAGTTTTAAAAATGGCATTCTGAATCTTTCGAAAGCAAAAACTATACCCGCTGTCAGGGGCCGTCTGACCGCCGGGGACCCTATGCACTGGACACAGCCTGCACAGCCCCATAGCTGCGCCACTGAGACTAGGCAGGACTATCGTTCTGTTCAGACTCGTTGAGTTTATGTATTTGCTTAACATGGACGTCAACTGAAACTTCCATTCAGTCGCGTTTCCAGCGGTGCAGAAATTTCTTTGCCTGACTCCTAATTTGCTTGCCTAGACTGTAAAGTCTGACGATAGCCATCAACAATCGACCTGTCGTCTTTCCATGCACGGGCGTGCCATGATCGCTTCTATAATGGCAATATGCTTTTCTTTGTTGAAAATCGCTTAGCATGTCCTATCCGAACAGAATCATATGTCATCGTGCCGTGCCAAGCTGTGACATATTCTTCTTCTTCTTCTTTAGGTGCTGTGTATTTTGACGTTAGCGACTATGGATTTCCACTTTGTTCTATCTTGACATCCTCTTATTAGTTCGATGTTATTCATTATTCCCTCAATTCCTTGTCGTAGGCAGTCTACATATGTGTTTCTCTGCCTTCCTCTGACTCTTTTTCCCTCCACTTTTCCGGTTATTGCCAAATGCTCCAGTCCTTCCTTCCTCATTACATGTCCGAAGAAGGAAAGCTGCCTCTCTTTGATGGTTGCCATCAGACTTCTTTCTATTCCAATTTCATCCAAATGTCTTCATTGGTTTTCTTTTCCGTCCATCAAATCTTCAGCATCCTTCGCAGAAACCACATTTCTGAGGCTTCCAATTTATTCTCCATTGCCTTGGATATAGTCCATGTCTCTGCTCCATACACAACTGTAAATATAACAAACCTCCTGATACTTTTACAGGGCCTGAAGTGTGACCACCCCTTATATTGCTTAACGCCATGCGTTTCTATGTGTAAATTGACGCCCATATTCACAGCCTGTTTATTCCGTCAAAATATATATCTTTAGCACTAAATTCGACCATTTACACTCGCATTCTGTTTTGCGTCGTTCCCAATTACAGCTGTAAATATAACTTACCTCCTGATACTTTTACAGGACCTGAAGTGTGACCACCCCGTATAATGCATAACGCCATGCATTTCTATGTGTAAATTGACGCCCACTTTCACTATCTGTTTGTTCCGTCAGAATATATATCTTTAGCACCTAATTCAACTATTTACACTCGCATTCTGTTTTGCGTCGTTCCCAATTACAGCTGTAAATATAACTTACCTCCTGATACTTTTACAGGGCTTGAAGTGTGACCACCCCGTATATTGCTTAACGCCATGCATTTCTATGTGTAAATTGACGCCCACATTCACAACCTGTTATTCCGTCAGAATGTATATCTTTAGCACCGGATTCGATCAGTTGTATTCGCATGCTGTCTTGCGTCGTTGCCAATGACAACTGTAAATATAGCATACCTCTTAAATACTATTACAGGGTCTGAAATGTTTGTATATGTAAGAAACAAATTCAGGCAAAATATCAGCCTTATTGGAGAATATTTAGAGGTAACTCAATTACTCTAAAGTTTTGCCGAGATAAATAGCTTCAATGCATACATAGTATATATATATTATATGTCTGTATTATTATTAATATTATTATTATTATTATTATTATTATTATTATTATTATTATTATTATTATTATTATTATTATTATACAGGACGATTTATTCGACGCCGTACGCATAGCTAAGGCTAAAGTCAAAGGCGTCTAACAACCAAAAGAAACTTTAAACAGGTGTGTCTTCAAAACGCTGTATGCCTGTATGAGTTACCGTATACATTCATATGTATATATATATATATATATATATAATATTATATATATATTCTTCAGTCATGAGTATATCCATATCCACCCGACAAACGCAGTGAACCAATTTGTCATCTGGTTACTAAGCATTGTCAATCAATATACCTACTGTACTTTTACTCTATAGTTCGTCATCGTGCAGCACAATTTCTGTACACAGCGACATTTCATTCAAGGTTGTGTATAACTCCTTAAAGTCCGAACCGTATAAAAACGTATAAAAAGGCACCCGTTCAATTTCAATCAAAGAGTATCACTGTATCGGGATCTGATGCAATGAAACTGCATCGAATATAGACTCTGCATATAGATGCATCTGATTAACTAATCTCTGTCCTTGCAGGACTACCAGCAACGGTGCATGTGAGTTTTTTCGCAATATTCTTCTCGTTTAATGCGTCCTTTATATTTGTATACCTGACTCTTTCAACCATGCATATTTCATCTAACATTCCCAAACTAAATTGTTCTCAGCAGTTGCCGTGCGATTGAAAATTTATATCCGTCGCTTTATCAGCTATAATATAGAAAAAGAAGTTTGTGCTCGTAATAAAATAGCCATATTGGAATAAACCGTGATAAATATCGATTTTTCAAGGTTAAGAACATCGAAAAATGGATGAATTAACAAAACCAGAGAGCGTTCAGGCTTTCTCGGTGCATTTATTTTAGAATTCAGTGTTTAGATGCTCAGGACTAGTAATCGAGTCCGTGGACCACAAGTAAGAAGGCTAAAGGTGCACATTGAAATGGCAAAAACAATCACGACATTAACTGAAATTTAAACAAACGTTCAATTTTGCGAGAATCTTACATAGCTATACTCAATGCGCATTGGGGGCCCATTAGGGAAAGAGTAAAAGAATCCGCAACTGAAAACGCCATTCAACGCTGCGGTGAACAAAGTCGAGCTTTTAGTGCAGCCATACCACCAGCCTCCTTTACAAGTCGCCGCCTGCTCAGCGCAACAGCATGGTTGGTTGTTTCGATCCTTCGTCGAGAATTTGTACATTCGACTGGTAGTTCCGAGCACGTCATACGGTCCAGTCAACCCAGTTGCCACATAAGTATAACCGTCCGCCTCACTGTCCATTATATACGATTTGTAGTAGCCTGAAATTGGTGTGGCGGGTAGTTTCGCGTCGACGCACACGTTCCAACTGCTGCTTGTAGTCATTCGGTGAAGAATTTCGTTTCCCAACCAGTATCCGCCGTTTGCGTCACTGAATCCGTACTTGTAGGCGGACCACGTTTGGTCCAATCCAAATCCGAGATTGGACTGAACAAGGACACTTGGAGCACCTTGTGAATACAAGAGAAAATGTTTCTAAATAATAATTGCTTTAAAAACTGTGCAAATGAACATTCGTAAAACACAGCAGTTGCTAAACATTATTATTGTGTATAGCGGCGTCAATACCATATCAATATTGCCTGAAAAAATAATATGCAATAAATGAGATTTGAATTTTAAGATCATTCACCTAGGAGAGAGTCGCATAAGCGCAAGACTGGTAGTGCTGTGGGAGGATGAGCAGTTGTCAGAATCTCCAGCGTTGATACACTTGTAGAAACTTTGGTTGTTGCTAAAGATGTAAAACGCTTTGTTGTTCCTGCAGTTGTCAGACTCTTTGCAGCCGCTGTAGAAATCAAGGTTTTGTTCGTTGCAATACTACTTAGAAACTCTGTTGCAGATTCGGGAGCATTTGTTGCTTCTTCTGTACTGTAAATCCTAGATGTAGCTTGATGTCCTAGATGTCGCAGTTATAGCAACATTGCAGTGTCAACATCAATACAGTAAGTGCTAATACAATATCAGTCTATAGCGTACCTCAATTTCACTCAACTTTCCGCTGACGATCCATGACATACATGGGTGACCGTGCACAGTGGCGTAGCCAGGATTTCCTGAAGGGGCGGGGATTTGGTTTTGGTTTTTGATCGTGATCAACATCAACTTCTGAAAAATCTTGACAAGCAAAAAAGGTTATCATCTCCAAATTTTGCCTGACAAGCAAAGAAAAAGGTCCTCGCCTCTTAAATGCCGTTAAATTCAATATTCTATGCCCAATGCGGGTTTCATCCCCAAAGTCGCGCCAACAAATTAAAAAATGCATGTAATCTCATTAAAATATTTTGTTTTCGGCAGCCAACGGGGTTTTTAACCCCCAAGCCCCACCCCTTGGCTACGCCACTGACCGTGCACCTGGAATAATCGGTGATTACAAGTGTACATTAAATGAAAGATCAATATATATTACATGCAGTGACATTTCATTCATCGTGAAGAATATAGCAAAGCGGAAATGTAATGCAAGTGCAGAGAATTTCTCAGACAATGAAACCATGGCTTGAATGGTGCCTGATAATGAGACGAAACATTACTATTTACCTGTAACACAGCTCTGCAGACCGGAAATCTAAAATATTACGTAAAAATGTTAATTCCAGTTAGGCTCGAATCACATAATTATTAACATTTGCAGCAAGTAATAATAACTAAACATTTAATGGTTCTTAAATACATCCCGATATATATATAAATATATATATATATCCTACTGTATATTATTATTTTTATTCTTAATATCCATAGGCAGATGGTTGATCTGCTAGATTGGAATAAAAAATGATTGTAATGTCAAAGGAATGTAAAAAACATAGGCACCACTTACCAGTTATAGATACCTCAACGCTTAACGAGCGATAAGCTCTTCTTGATGTGGTCTAGCTTACAAAGCCTGCTTTGTTTAATAAATGGTTGACTTACCTGAACGTGAAAACACCCGCGGATTACGGAGCAGTTTCTTGGAGTGTGGTGGAACAATTGGCAGCTTCGGTCAGTCGTTCTGTAGTTGTAATTTGTGCATTTCCTGTCTTTATCGCATTCAGAGGCGCAACGAGCACCGATTGGAATGCATATTTTATCTTCGGTCTGATCCAGTCGAACAATCGACGACAACGATTCCTCGACGGCGCATGGAACTGTTCCATTCGCCAGCTGAGTTTTCTCAAACGACTTCCCTTCTACCAGCGATGCCTCGAAGGACATTACCATGACAACGATCGTCATAGTAACGAAGACGGCGAACGGCGTCTTCGTCATATTTCTTGCTATATCTGGATCTAGCGACGAAAATGTCACATCGTTACACTGTTTTGCTCCTCAGCAATGTCAATATTCATCAAAATTCAATTATCTGTGCTGTTTTCACTGCAATTTTTACTGCATTACTGATGAAAGCAAAGCCACCAACTCACAATCGACCTATACTTAACGCTGCCAGAACTCACAAGTTAAGCAACGTCGAACGTGTCTAGTTCTTGGATGGGTGACCGTCCTTAGTTCGGGTTGTGACTCCTGCCTCCCGATATCCTTTCGGCCCAGTTCAAGCCTGCTGCCCATATCTTGTGGAATGACTAGTGGGGCGATCGATCGAGCGAAGAGTAGCGTATTAAGATATCTGGTTAATTATACAACAGGTTTTATAGACATCAAAAACAAGTTTTAGAATTAATTCGCTATGTGAAGGAAACCAATGGAAGACTTGTTGAACAGTGGGTGTATATAGATATGTACAAATCTCAGCGATTTCAAGACATTCTCCAACAATCCCCACATTTTCTTCTTGTTCCATCTTTGTTGCTTTAAATCGCGCAGGAATGATCAATAGTATCGTTCTCAATTTCGATCTACAGGGTTCGAAATAGAGCACCTCCCAGCCATTGCATACTAGGCCCTGCGTAGTAGCGTCAGAGACCGCATGAGAACGAGGGGCATCAACTAAATGGGGCGGAAGATGGCAGTGGCGGCTCTAGGATTTGGCAAGTGGGGGGCCGTTGGGTGGCGACTTCTAATCATGGGGGCAACCATTTGTTGTTTAATGAATGTAGCATTAAGTATAGGGTCCCAACTGGGGGGCCACTGGGGGGCCAGGCTCTCAATAGGGGACACGGGCTCCCCCTGGCCCCTCGGTGGAGCCGCCACTGGAAGATGGCAAGGTGGGGTACGCCCTGGAGCGGCAGGGGGACGAAGAGGGTTCAAGTCCCGTTGGCGACCCTAGTGGCTTTCACACAGGCAGTAATTAATGCTTCCTTATAAGCCACATTATTAAACCATGCGGAATGAAAGTCCTGCCGATAACTTAACTAGATGGCGAGCTCAAGCAAATATGAAAATAGGTGCGCCACCTATCGATATTAATATTATTTTGAATAGACATAACAGCGATTGGAATTTAATTTAATTTTCTCGTAATTGATGCTTTTAGAAAATTAAACTAAACAATATTTCTTTCATCAACAGCTCGGAACGCATTGGAAAAATACACACATATTTTTAGGCTGTTTGTTTTCGTTCATTTTCCGGCGTTGCTTCCTTTCGAGTCCATTATGAACAATTTTGACTATTTAGCCGATAAATGCAAAACACATTGAAATTCAGGAGGTTGCTTCTAGAAAATAAAATTAAGGCTTTACTTATGTTCTATGGTTTTCGTCTACTAAAACTGCGTCAGTGAATAATATCATGATAGTATTCGTTTGAAAAATAGGGGCCTACCTTTAGCCTGATGAAGAATGCCTTTCCTAGTTTATCGGTTTGCTATACAGAAGACGCTGGCGTAAGACAGCCCGAAAAGTCAATGGAAGTGAACCGGCATACTTATACATATCGGCATATTTTAATAGAATTGTTCTAGAAGTTCGAACCGACATTGATCTACAGTAACCTGTTTGTTTTCTTCGATTCATGCATGAGACCGAACCTATGTTTGCGAAGCATCTGATATTCTTTATTAGGAAGGCTTTTGTGCTTGTCTTAATGACCTGAAAAGTTGGCTTATTCTGTTCATTCTCTTATAATAATGAGGATAATAGTCTCGACGACCGACGTTACTGTTCATTAAGCAGTAATTCTGTTCGTTCTGAGTTCAGTTGATTCTTGTCGGTAATAACGGTGCAGTTCAAGCTTGGTTCATCCTTTGAAATACAGAGACTCGAATGCGCTCTTGGTATCAATCGTCTTGGCGATCGACTAAAATGGTACGGCGTAAGAATTTTACTTGGCAAAACAATAAGCACATGCGACAGCGTTAAACACTGGCGTATTACAGTAAAGTGAGGAGGTACGAGAGAGGTCGGGCTCTCATATTCTGGCTGCCAATTAGCTGATCAGAGGTTGTTCATGATATAAATGAGTGAGGGATAACCTAAGGGATAAGAATCCTGCTAATCGTGAGATTTGCGAAAATTCTTTGAGAAAGTTTTTCTTTGGGGTGAGGTAGGTAGCATGATCGGAAGAGAATACGTGAATAGTACCCCCAAGAACTCGTTGACGGCGGTGATTTTTGCTTTTTTTACATACATACATACATGTTTATTTCATGACCAACATCATAAACAAAAATAGTCACCTTAGGCCTCTCATAGTGAAGACACGAGTTTTATTCTTAATCTAGTCGGGCACGTTCTTTTATTGTCGAATCGAGGCTGATTTTCATCATTGACAGCCTATACATGTAGTACGATGCGAGTTCTTAGTGCGCATCCCGCGCGCCATTGGCAAACTGCACGGCTTCGAGTAAGCCATAAATGGATGACTGCGTGCTACATGGAGTGCCACTATGCGCAACATGGAGTGCCACTGTGCGCAGTCTGCCTCGTGCAGAATGCCACTTATTCATGGAGCAGAGGTAGTGGAATTCTGCAGATGCGCATATTTTTTTCTTTAGCTGTAGGTTTCCATGAGATTTCTACAACGATTTTTATACATTTGAGAATATCGTTTCTTATTTAAGGAATATAAGTTTTCGTGCTAAAAATATTTTTTTCAATTTGTGGAACATTGATTCCTAGGGCCTCGCTCAACCTAGCTTTGGGAGTCCATGTAAAAAAATAATGGTAAATCCTGATGCAAAAATCCCCAAGGGCGACTAAATAGATGGACAAAGCTATTCAAAGAATGAATGATAACATATTTTAAATCTAGACCTGAGCAAGCAATCAACTGAATGATCCGTAAAGGAAATCAAGATTGTTAAGCAGTGGCGTTGCCAGGATTTTCGAAATGGAGGAGCACAGAAACGTTTTTAGGCGAGGAAAAGTCTACTATAGACGCCTCTAACTTTCACTTTCACGCATTCTTCAATTCGTCAATACTACCTAACCCCTCACCCCCAACAACAACTCAACTGTTTTGTGGCAAATTCCACCACCGGTCCCAGGCCGAATGGGGAGACCCGGCCCCTCCGTGGCGACGCCAATACTGTTAAGCGCCATCTTATCTCTCGATTGATTTTTAGACATTTGACAGAGAATAGATTTCTGAAAGACTTTTTCAAACGCTCATTATTTTTCGTGGCATTTCGAAAGCTCTAGAAAAATCAGAATAGAAAAAATTTTTGACAAACGCTTAGAAGAAAAGCTCTCTAAGAATATACATATCATCACTCTTCTGAATTTTTGCATATCTATAGCCTACTATAGAACAAACAGGGTATCAATTTTATAATATTTTTGAAGAAAAACATTGAGACAGAATATATTGACAATTCTAGTACGGTTTGACACAGCAAAGATGGGGACACAAGTTTATGTGGTTTTAATTCGTTTAATCACTCTTCTGAATTTTTGCATATCAATAGCCTACTGTAGCACAAACAGGGTATCAATTTTATAATATTTGTGTGATCTATAAAACCTGCAATAGAAGAAACCAGCTCTCTTATCTGAACGATTTGCTGTCTTGGTTAGTCCTGATCGATCGATTGCCTGTTGCGACGCGGGCGCTTAGTATTTGTAATTGAGAAATATATCCTAGAACGGTCCATATTCGCACAGAGGACACGCAGCTGCAGAACACGCGTGATCAAATCCATCGTAGTTGCCATTCGAGCTGAGAAGCATGCACGTTTCGGCGTCCGCAAAGCAGTTTGGCTCTCCGCCAGCCCAAGAAATGTAGTTTCCCGAAAACTGGCCTAAAGCGGTCGGTTTCCAGACGAACGGATTATTGTTTCCGCACTTAGTTGGATTCAGGCGCTGATAGCTCGTCCAAAAACTGGCATTCATATAGAAGATCTTGCACGAATCTACTGCGAAAACAAAGCAGAGTTGCAAATCGAGATGTTCAGAGAAAACGCCTGATAGCTGCAGCTAAATCTAGAGCCCTTGCATTTTAAAACTTAATATAATAAAATAAATATGAAATTGAACTTGGTCACAGAAAAGAAATAGAGTGTTCATCTATTTCCTTAAATTCGAGAATACTCAAAGCCAATTGCTCTCCGTGGATATTCATATCTGTACTCTTCTTGCTCCTAATTAGTTTAATGAACATTGAAGTCCGAAAAAAAACGAATGTAGAGAATTGAAGAACTAAATTATTACCCTTCACCAAAATTGCCCTTGACAGTTCAGACAACACAATGAAATGTGTCTCAATAGTAGTGTAGTAGTAGTAGTAGTAGTAGTAGTAGTTGTTGTTGTTGTAGAAGTAGCATTTAGTAGTAGTAATAATAATAAAAATAATAATAAAAGTAGTAGTAGCAATATTGGTTTTCACAGAGGCTTACTTAGTCTCCTATACCACTGAAAATCACATTATTATTATTATTATTATTATTATTATTATTATTATATTATTATTATTATCAGTTGTTTTTATTGTTTTTTATTGTTGTTGATGTTTTTGTTGTAACAATAATTCCCGATTGACATCACTGAACAATAGTAATATTTGTGGATCCTGTACTAACCATCGATTTGTCGTGTTAATAGTTCCGCAACTGCCGACTGCTCCGATGGAGTAGTTATCATGGCCAAGTAAGAACCACTCGTCAGCTGTTGACATTGGGTGACGGCTTTGTCCCAGCTCACAGGAGTGTGGCTGATGTTGTAGCAGGTGTTTGAACCTTTCGAAAACTGAAATTCTGCCGGACAACCTAAGCATAACGAAAGAACATTGAAACAGCTTTCAAATCAGCTATTTGTGGTAATTCCTTAAAGTCAAAAGAACCACGATAAACACATTTCGACAGCCAATAGTTTATGTCTTGCGGTTAGCCCTGGAATTTAACCCCCTCTCCCAAAAATTCTACCCATGCGTTTATTGTTCCAGTGTTTTATCCAGACTCCAGGCCTTTGGGGGATCAAGCCTTTGTGAGGAGAAATTTACTTGACTAGAGGGGAAGACACACAGTTCAATGCAAAATTTGTGTAAGTGCTGCAAATTTTTCTTGGGGACAGGGGCGGGGGATGTTGAGGCTTGAGGGACCTCCCCCTAACAGGCCTGTATAAAACACTATACTGTTCTAAACTCGGATTCCACACAAGACTAAGAAATTATAACACACAGTATATCTTCGCCATAACGTACTTATAGTTGAGTTGTAACCGAGAACACGCTATGACCCGGTCTGTTAGGCCTATAGCGAAACTGTATATACAGTTTATTTAGGCAGTCGATTGCTTACGGACAGATATATTCTTTGACGTCCACGACTGAGACACGTCCGATATGTTTGTCTCGAAGGTAAACGACGGTACTAGACTAAGGAATGCAGGTACTGTAACGAACGACGAGATAAGACAAGGCGTTTTCGTCGTGGTCGCGTTGTTGATTCGTGTTCCGGCCGCGTCGATCCAGCGCACAGAGGGAGCTTTGTTCCCATTGTAGGACACGTTGCACGACAGTCGGACAAACTCTCCGACAATGATTTCTGTAGCGCCGTTGTTAGATTCGCAGACAATCGACAGCTCTGCTCGGCAAAACGCAGCACAGACATATGCAGACGGTTATTCGATCGTTATTATTAAAAACGAGTTGTAGGATGTGCTTGGTTTTCTCTTCTTGTTTTTGTTGTAACAAGCCCGATTGATTTTGAAACGTTAAATATAATGTGAATTTTGCTAACATTAATGCCGAACAGTTTCAAAACTTGGTGAAATGTTAACAGATGATGCGCGATGAGTCAATAATTACGTTGTGCTTTAAACGGATTATTATTACTGTATCTACCCCATCTCCCTTTCTGTCTGTCTGTCTGTCTGTCTCTCTCTCTCTCTTTCTCTCTTTCTCTCTCTTTGCCAAGAAACATCAGTCCAAATAAACCTTTATAAAAGTAGGCTACTTATTATAGGCTATGCTAGTGTTGACGATTACAATAGTTGCGATTCTACTGTATATTAGACAGGACTCACTAACACATGTATTAGATTAATTAGTAGAATTTCATTGATGACCATTGTTATTTCTTATGGCGGCTGTTTGAGACCTTAACACGTTTCTCACTTGAAAGTATTTTCATTCAGGGATGATTGCCTATTCTCGACCAATGCCAGCATATGTGCCTAGCCAAGAAGACTACCATAGACTGAACAATTACTAGGCCTACTTCCGCATTGTCCCAGGTTCCATGCCCGGACAAGTTTTTTTTTAAATCTCAGCATGACGTAATAATTGATTGACACCTGAGAAGAATCCGATAGAACCCTTTCCGAAGAGGAAATCGCATATTCTGAATTTAACCTGATATGGGATTAATATAGAAGACATATTTACTCGAAGAATTCAATATTCCTAGTTTTTAAGATACCATTCTTGTGAGCACGCTTCGATTTTTCCTCTAAGAGCATGAGATTTGTTGCTTAAACAAATAACGCTTTTAAGCCTATAATGGTAAAAGGCATTTGTCTTGGACCAGTTTTAGTCTAATACTTTTCCAGCCTGTGTATACGAGTTATGACCTACATTTTCACACAACAAATGTCCAGCCTATACTATTAATTCTTCAAAATCTAGACAAATTCCATGCAAAGAGACAAACGTAAGGTGTCCCAACTAGACGGCGATGTCAAGTAATCTTACCTGGCTCCTGGCAACTGTTCACTCCATACGTCTAAATAAAAGCAAAGAAAAGATATTCTGTTATCAGAGAAAGCAGCCTCAACAGACTTCCAATGCTCACAGGAAATCACATTTATTAAAAATCTGACGGACATTGTTTGAAATGTGGCGACAGGTATCAACGGCGTTCTCATCAGTAGGACCAGCGTGTAAATTATTATAGAAAATGTGTGCGTCAGACAAAAGTGCTCATGCATATGAATGAATGAATGAATGAATGAATGTTCATTTATTTCCAACTCAACGGACGCAGTATTTAGGAGTTCAAAATCGAGATTAAGTCACTAATTGGGACATAACCGAATAACAGCAGTGTAATATTAATACCAATTTCAGATGTTAAAGGCAGTTATCGATCCGACTTGATAGCATGGGGTAATTTGAGTCTCTTTTTTCAATATACTCGTAAAATTTGACATGACAATGAGGTTTGTTAAATCAACACAGTAAATCAAATATAGTTATATATATATATATATATATATATATATATATATATATATATATATATAGATTGCGCCGCTTGTTAGTTAACTATTACCTGTAAGTGGGAGCACCCTGGAATGATTGTACAATTCGACGGAGTGTAGTGAAACAGTTCGCATCGTCCGAGGTCCTCCCTATAGTTGAAATTCGTGCAGTCGCGATCCTTCGCGCTTTCCCACGAGCACAGGACACCGAGCGACACGCAGGAATTCGAGGCAGACGACACGAATGATGACGACACCTGATCGATTCCCAGCACGACAGACGGTGTGTCGTCTGCGCAGAGACGACGAAAGCTTCTGCAGCTGTGCGATAGTTTAAAAGTTTTGACATCGAACTGGCTGATCACTCTATTAATAGCAGCGATGAGAAACACCAATGCCAAGGAATAATTCATGGCTGGCCCGTGCGTGAACATGTATAATAATCTCGACAATTCCTAGTTTTATTGGTTCAAATTCTTGGATCTTGGATGCCTATAATGTGATCGGTCTGCTCTGTCTGAGATTTGCAGATCGTTAATCCACAGAGTGCATTTAATGCATTCACATAGATACAATACAGATCGCATTGTTGCCATGTACGAGAGCCTGTTGCTGACAAAGTAGGCCATATACATGTACATAAAGAACAGTCAGCATTATCGACACTGACAGAGTTTCGCATTTCTGTTGAATAAGTTTTGTTTTCCACGCCAAAATGTACTCGACAGCTATAGCATGTCGATCTTCCATCGTGCATATCAGTCACTAATGCCTACGACATAACTATCAAAAGAAATACATTGTTCATTGCATAGCCTAATATTATGGTCTCTATTCTTTCAATGTGTTTGCTCGGCGCCAATAAGTAGGTTGGTGACATCGCGTAGAGTTTCAGCGATGCAATAAATTGTTTGATTACTGGCATCTCTAACGTTGTTAGTTTCGAAAAAGGCTTTTAATTATTAAAATAGGCCATATAAGTTATCAATTGGCCTTAAATGTGATAGGCTACCTAAGCCAAGTCTGTCAATGGAGATAGGCCTACCGTTAGAAAACTGATTTTTTCCTTGGAATCCCATGCCATCTAAGATATTCCATAACATAATCTGCTTGCGCTTGCTAGTCAAACTGTGTGCTTAGTGTGTGGCCTACTTGGAAACAGGGGCTTAGCGACGAGGGGTATATCGGTATATATACCCCCCAAAAATCAGGCTACCTTAAAATATTTAGTGTGTTTTTAAAGAATTTTCAAAGCTTTTAAAGATTTACACACACCCCCCAATTACATCATACCCCCTCCAAATCAATTCCTGGCTACGCCTCTGCTTGGAAACCGAAATGGTTCCTAATATCGTAGAGCAGCATCTTTGCCAGTTTCTCAAATAATAAAATAAAGCGTCATCTATGGAATGCTATTGAATATTTACTCTTATTAGTGTAAATACAGGATTGTTTGTAATGCAAATTATAAATGCAACATTGATTGATTCTGCAATTTTGATTTATTCCAAAAGTCTACTGTCAAAAACAGTTTTATATTCGGTAAATCAATTAATCAATCGGCTGCCCCCTAACGGTCAAAATGGAAATCGGAAACGGTCAATAGTATTGTAAATTAATTAAATCTTCTAAAAGCTCATTACACAGTACTCGTGTAAAATAAGTTATTGATCAAAGGCGTGGAGAATTTAAAAAGTAGCAGCTACTCGCAGTCGTATCACGTTCATTGCTTCAACGTATGTAGGCCCTATGCATAGTCAGTATATATAATGTATCATGAGGATATATAGGGATTGATACAGGCTTGTTTAGTTTCCAGAAATTTCTTAGAACTTCTTTGATTTATCGAAACCATTGATAAAGTTAAAAGATGCGTATTAACAAACACTATGTTTTATCATTCATCGGAAATTTACAGATTTTTTACTTTTTTATTGATTGAAAATGAATGAGACAAGGTAGCAGTGGCATCTCCCCAGGCATCCAGTTTCCAGACTTTGGCATCGGTATTCTTTCTGTCTTGTTACTATTCAATGCATTTAACTTGCTATTCAATGCATTTGACTTGAATTGAAAGTCGACATGCCAACTATTTAGGTCCTACACACCAACAGGTACCAGTGGTTACAAGGAATTCTCCATTGCGCAATTTAATATTCTCTACTGTACATGATATGCCAATAAAAACAACAACCTAGAAATTCATTATATGTCGTGACAGCTTCAATGCAAAGGACTGGAATAAGGAAGGCATTATTGCACTATTCTATTATAAAACGTATCGAAGCGCGAACCCCCTCCCCGCATAGATGCCAGCGAAAAAATGCTAACACCTTACAATTGACTGAAAACAATTACAGAGCCCAGCATTACCAAATCAGAACTGAAACATCCAATGCAGCTGTGTCGTCGTGTCATTCTACGCAGAAGTAACGAATAGAAAATCCGAAACAGACACACTATGAAAGCGCGATGATTGCAGGCGCTATACAAAGTCGGTAGAGGTCAGCAGGTACAAGATTCGCTTTGCTGTTCTTTTTGCAATCATTCTGGAGGTTTCTGTCTTAAGACGCCGGGCGATATACAGCATAGAAGACAATGCCTATTTTAGTCAACAGATAGCGCGACACGTATTTTTTTAAAAATTTCCGTTCATATTCAAGAGTTTTGCAGACGATGTAACATTAGCAATCAGGGTCCTAACAACTCTCTCCTATTTTTATGAAAGCGAATTAACGTCATAAATATAAAAATGTAATGGCAGAAATTTTTTTATCATAGAACGGAAATAGTTGCGTACTTTCTTCTTGTTTCAAGAATAGATTGACGATATTTCCCGACGATTTGCTGCTCCTCTCCTGCCCGAGCTATCTTCTAAAACTAATATAATCTTAAACTTCTATAGCGCCACTTCGTAATGCACAGCAGCATCAGTCGACCTCGCGCCAGATCAAAATCATTCAAGATCCAGATCAAATCTAGGATATCCGGCCCGGAAAGCTTGGTTGGCCGGTACCTTCGATATGTCTTTGCTGCCGGCCCTTTCCTGCCTTGCGGCCCTTTGCAAGGCAAGCGGATTCGATGTACGAGAAGGGGACACGACAACGCGCTGTCACTCACTGTCCGTACTCGCAAAGACTGCAGACTAGGGCGCTACATCTGGCGTCATTCCAGCCGTAGCGGTTCATCTTCGCCAGGACGGCAACACAGTGTTCGTTCGACGTCGGACAGTCCGGCTGGCCTGCTGCGGCCCAGTTCGTGTAGTTCATCGGAGCCGTTCTTCCGCCCGCTAACTTCCAGAGGAAAGGCCGGCAGGTCGACGGAGTGAGTGTCTGACCTCCGGTCCAGAACACAAACCCGTAACTGGCGTTCACGCAGGTTCCCTTCGCTTGCGCCGCGTTAGCTGGGAAAAAATAATTACAATATCGGTCACCAGAGTGTCTATAGACCCAACCTCAGCATTTGGCGATTATTAGAAGGGCTTTATGCAATTTCTTGCAGATTTAAATCCAACCATTCTGCCGTCCGTAAGTTCTGATTTGATTACGGAGAAAAATAGTTACGTGACTGACAAACAAAACATAGCTCAAGGGTTTGGCTGTTGTTGGCTGACTATCTGACCGAGTGACTGACTGGAGTGATCGACTGACTGACTGACTGACTGACTCACACACACACACACACAAAAACAACAACACTGTTTCACTCATTCTCTTACTCACTAAATACAGCTACTCTAATCAACAGGCCTACAGTATCTTCATGTCTATATAATCAGACGAATTCAGGATTTCAGAATAGAGGGACATTTGGCCTACACTGCTTAGGTCACGTGACTCACCCCGCACTTATGATTCTTCACTATAGTAACTGGCTTACTGTGCGTTAACAACCATGCAATAATAATTTCAACAATGTTGGCCCAAGAAGTCTCGGCGACCCAAAAAGGCCGTCGTCTCTAACGCTTTAAAGTCTGCTATCCGGTGCGTTTTCCTCGATCTAATACTACCCCTTATCCACTTCCCCTTCCCCAACTACACACCGGTTTTGGACGAATCTCACGACCGGTCCCGATGGGAATAGGGGGCGGTCCCCCATCTCCCCTTGGCTACATCAATGATAGTCACCGACTTAGGCTAATATCTTGGAGTTTGGTCTACAAAGACAAATTCTGGCAGCTACTGTAGGAATCGCATAAACGTAACAATGACGTGCACAGTTTTAGATCGTGACGCCTACTAACTACCAGTGGCGGCTCTAGGATTTGGCAAGTGGAGGGGGCCGTTGGGGTGGCAACTTCTAATCATGGGGGCCAACCATTTGTTGTTAGGTATGTAGTATTAAGTATAGGGTCCCAACAGGGGGCACTGGGGGCACGAACTCAATAGGGGCACGCCCCCACCTATTCCCCCCTGTGGAGCCGCCACTGCTAACTACTTACTTACTTACCGGCTAGTTCTGAATCGATGAAGCTTGCGATGGCCTGCTGCTCAGTGGGAGAATTGATGGCCACCAAGTGCGCGTTGTCGTGCAGCTGTTGGCAGGTCTGGTTGGCGGCGGCCCAGTCCTTGACTTCGAAAACGATTCTGTAGCAGCTGTCGGCCTGAGGTAGATACTCAAATCCACACGGACATTTCACGGCGGCTGTGCAGAATAGATGCACACACAGAATATCATGGACGGAACTTAAGTTCGGCGGACGAAGCAGATACTTAGAGTTGCAATTATTATTATTATTATTATTATTATTATTATTAGTTAGTAGTAGTAGTAGTAGTAGTAGTAGTAGTAGTAGTAGTAGTAGTAGTAGTAGTAGTAGTAGTAGTAGTAGTAGTAGTAGTAGTAGCAGTGGTAGTAGTAGTAGTAGTAGTAGTAGTAGTAGTAGTAGTAGTAGTAGTAGTAGTAGTAGTAGTAGTAGTAGTAGTAGTAGTAGTAGTAGCAGTAGTAGTAGTAGTAGTAGTAGTAGTCATCTTCCTCAGAAAAATTGGTTTTAAGAATATTTGAAAGATTGTGGAAATAAGGTGACTTTGTGATTTTATTTGAAGTAATTCGAATCAATTCGTAACTTGCCGATTGTTTTACAGCTGTTCGTTCCTGGAATCTGAAATATAAACAGACAGGAATCCTGATGACTCGACAATCTGAGTACGCGGGCATTAACCCTTAACCGTTTTTAACTGACCGTGTATTTAACTGTAACTCAATGTAAAATGGACGGACATATATATCCGGGATCCCCAGTTAAGGGGTTAATAAATATGCGCTGCTCGTACTTGGATTTGTGACCGCTCCGGGATCGAGTGACACCAGCTACCTGCGCTGCTGTTATTGACAATAGTCGACTAGAGTATATTATAATTATTAATACATCGATTTGAGCTCCTACAGTACTTCCTCTAATAGCCGCGCAGAATGCTGTTTAATTTTTTAAAATTCGATTTTTATGCATGACATCACTCATCATTCATGGGGGTATTTTTTATCATAATAGTTTCCGGTTTTACCAATAATTTGGAAAAGACCACGGGATATATACATGTGTTACAATGTAGTAATTGCAGACACGCTATGCTACAGTAGACTGTTTGGACTAACCTTGAAATCAAGCCAGACAACTGATATCGCAATTTCTAATCAATCAATCAATCAAATAAATTTATTTTTCACAACATATTGTTAGATAAACATACATAAGCAGAGAAGACGAAAAACTTAACTATACTAAACAAACTATTCTAAGCACTTAACTATACTAAGTATGATGTGTAAGGATATTTATTGTTGTGAAAAAAAGGTCGGCCTAAGGGATATTAAATCCCGAAAAATTGACCAACCACATAATTTATAATCAAAATAGCACATAAAAGATGGAGACATGATATCACGTCTGATGAGCTTACCTGTAAGTGACTACATCCCGGAGTGACGGAACAATTCGAGGGAGTGTAGTGAAACAGTTCGCAACTTCGGACATCCTCTCTATAGTTGAAACTCGTGCAGTCGGGATCGCTCGCACACTCCAACGAGCACAGGACACCAAACGATTTGCAAGAATTCGAATAATAATAATAATAAGAAGAAGAAGAACTATTCATCGTCGAATTCGTCAGCTGATCGGTATCTAGTATCACAGATGGTACCTCGTCTGCACAGAGGGTATCACTGCTACAGGCGCGCGTCTTTCTGAACGTCCTAGCCGCGAACAGATGGTTGAGGCTGTTGGACGCGGTGGAGAAAACGAAGACAATCGCCGAAAATCTCATGATCGTTGAAACGGTTCTACGAGAATTCGAAGCACTCGCTATGTTATTTTCTAAACGCAGCGTCATTTGTTGTTGTTGTTGTTGTTGTTGTTGTTGTTGTTATGCGTGGCTTGTGCGTCTCCGAATGGTTAATCCTTAACGTGACATTCCACTTTTTCGATTTGCGTCCTTCTGTCGAGATGATAATGTTGATCTATAATTATTGAAATTCGCATTCGAGAAAGATGACTTGATAGTCGGCTAGCATAATCTGTAAAAGATTCTCTAAAACGACTATAGGTTTTTCGTGCACTTCTCACTCGAAGCTACAATCAACAATCGATGCATTAACTCGACCGAAAACTACATGTAGGCTAAATTAGAAGCATATCAGCGCTCGTTATAGCATTTAAACTAATTCTTTCCACATTTGATGTTCCGACATAAACTCAATTCAGCGTGAAAGCTCCAGCGTGCAATGGATTCCAATTTGACAGAACGCATTGCGTTAATTTCCACGATTTAAGTGCATATATATATATATATATATATATATATATATCGTCGAATACAAACAAGACTGACTTACTGAGCAGCCAAACCAGCATTACCCTGTACCAAATAATCGCATCCCTATACACAACGTGAACCTAGAGACACTAGCCCACATGCAACCAGTGGCGTGTCTAGAGTAATTATTTGACAACGGTACTAGTCACACAAGCGCTAGATTAATTAAATCTGGTGTAGGTTAACGTCGAAGCTTATTTCAACGACGAAGGTCTTTGGTGTATGGTAGGTACCAGCAACTAGAACTCTTTCCACGTAGAGTTCTAGAGTTGCCATCACATATAATGTCCCTATATAGGGCCTATACACAGTTATTTAAACGTCACTGGGGAAAGAGAAGAAACTTTATCGATTCTGTCCATGGCAAACAATCTCGCTATAGTCGCCTTATATAAAGATCGATGGGGTCGGTAAGAGGAGAATTCGATCGAACTTATTAGCTAGCTCTCTCTCTCTCTCTCTCTCTCTCTCTCTCTCTCTCTCTCTCTCTCTCTTTCATTTCAACTTATTGATCTCAAGCGCCGAATCAACTATACCTGCTTCAGTGATCGATTCTTTTCCAACAACAGCAGCGGCAGCGATTTCAAACGCCTCTCTTTTCCGACTCCGTTAACCCCTTAACTGGGGATCCCGGATATATCCGTCCATTTTACATTGAGATAGAGTTAAATACACGGTTAAGGGGTTAATAGCAACGAAATCATGCCGTTGTTTGGGGGGCAACGTTGAACTGTGCCGACGCAATCTGAGTAGAAGAATATAAGTCGTCGTTTAGGAAATTGTAATGTATTATACGCGGTGGGTTGGGTCATGCAAGCAACCCTATTGCTTTCGTGGGTTGGGGTCTTAGAAATTGGTCCGTGTCCATGCCTCAGATATTTCGTCAGGCCTTTTCAGAGATCAGAAGAGGCCAGGTCATTTATAAATTTAAGGCCATCCTATATATCCTAAACTCGAATATGAATTTAGAGCTGTAAGAAAATTGCATGGTATAATCAGAATGATATCCGGGTAAACAAAATCATATATATATATATATATACAGAGTGGCGCAAAAAACCGGACTAGTCACATATGGGTTTGCATTTAATATAGTCCGTTTTTTGCGCCCCCCTGTATGATATTAAAGAGTAATTATAATTTATATTATTCGCCACTAATTAGAAATATTGACTTAGGCCTACTATAAAGCATTACTGAAATTAATTTTAATTTATAAAGGCCTATTATTATTTTGAGCACAGACCCTGGCCAAGTGGCCCGGATACCTTTCCCACACCCGCTATAGGCGCATCACTTGGCCGTCAGCGAACAATAGACAGCGATTTCCAAAGATCTCAAATAGACCTAGTATGAAATGGCTGGCAATGCTCGATTTCGTACCATGTATATCGAAATTGATAATGATTTTATTGATTATTCTTCCAAAGTTTAAAGCAATGAAGATGGAACAAGAGGAAAATGTGGATTTTGTCGGAGAATTTCTTCAAATCGATCAGATTTTTACATTTCTATAGGGCCTATATAGCTTCTATTCAACAGGCCTTCGATAGGCTTCTCTCACAGAGCGAATTAATTGTAAAACTTGTTTTTGATGTTTATAAAACCTGTTTCAGGCCTATAATGAACCAGATATCTTAATACGCGGCTCTTCCCTCGAACGCCCTACTAGCCATTCCGTTAGATATTCGCCAGGTCTTTCATTTAGTTGATGTTCCTCGTTCTATTACAGTCAATGGCGTTAGTGCGTAGTATGAAATGGCTGGAAGTTCTCTATTTCGAACCCTGTAGGTCGAAATTGAGAATGATATTGTTTATCATTCTTGTAAAATATAAGGCATTGATGATGGGGCAAGAGGAAAATATGGATTTTGTCGGAGAATTTCTTCAATTTATATAGCACTTCACCTTTCAACATGGACGCTAAAATATCGACCTTGTAATGAGACCAGAGAATTTTCTTGCAAACACACCGCCTCTGTATTGTTGACCTTCCGTTCAATACTGACAAAACCATTTGCTTGGCAATGCACGCCTGTTATAATAGACAGGCGTTAGGACCTCCTCATTATAATATAAGCATTGGTAATTTCGCCATTGATAATTTACATTCAGTCCATTGTATAGAAATGGCATGCGTTTAATACCTTAATTGCGCCGATTATCTATTAGATGTGTCGCAAAAATAGTTTTAACTTTGTAGAACCATATATTCATAGGCTTGTAGGCCTAATTATCTTGAATCAGCCGTATCGACTATAATAATAATAATAATAATAATAATAATAATAATAATATTGTTATTATTATTATTATTAACAGGGTTTAGAGTGGTACAGTAGAATCTGTCTCGTGTGTGTGCACAGCTTTGTTCCACCCGGTCATTCATTCACATTAAGGTCTTCCTGTGTAGTCTCATTCTTTCATTCATATCATATATATAAAAAAAAAAAAATATATATATATATATATATATATACTGTGTAGACATATATTTGTGTGTGTGATTAAAATATATATTATTTGTATGCCTATATATATATGTATATACAACGAAATTAAATATACTATATGTAATATATATATTACATATAAATATTGTATAATGTGATATAATTGGGTTATACAGTATTTGTAATCTCTTTTGGTTTGCATTAGAAAGTTGCAACCAACAATACAATTACTAATATATGTTCGCCTGATGTATATATATATATATATACATATATTTAACTATATGTATATAAAAAAAGCTCTGAGCCAAAGTTCAACAGAGAGTCTTCTAAACGACATATGGGACTCCGCATGCAACTTTTTCATGACCTACGGCATATATAGCATATGGTACTAAATTTGTCAAAATAAAAACGATATAAAAATAAAGATTTTATTTCCGAGCAAATCCGAAACAAATGTTCTTATTAATGTTCGGCGACGTGACCCGTCTCTTTACAATATGTAGGCCTATGCATATCAATTACACGACACCTGCAATAAATAACGATATGAATCAGCATGCATGAGCGATAGAGGCTATAGTACAAGGATTCACCCGGCTGAAAGTAATGCTACTTATAATAAACAATCATATTATACTGATAATTATTGGCAAGATGTTTAGAAGCATTTTCTATGAACGATTGACGGTCCAGATTCGTCGTATTCCTGTTTGCTGATCCACATCTGCTGGAAGGTTGACAGCGAAGCGAGGATCGAGCCTCCGATCCAGACGGAGTACTTGCGTTCCGGAGGAGCAATGATTTTGATCTTCATCGTCGCTGGAGCCAAGGCGGTGATCTCCTTCTGAATACGATCGGCGATACCGGGGAACATCGTCGTACCGCCAGAGAGAACCGTGTTGGCGTAAAGATCTTTACGAATGTCGACATCACATTTCATGATGCTGTTGTACGTCGTTTCGTGAATTCCACAAGACTCCATTCCCAAGAAGCTGGGCTGGAACATTGCCTCTGGACAACGGAATCTTTCGTTTCCAATGGTGATGACCTGACCATCCGGAAGTTCGTAGCTCTTCTCGAGAGACGATGATGCTGCAGCGGTGGCCATCTCTTGTTCGAAGTCCAAGGCAACGTAGCACAATTTCTCTTTGATGTCACGAACGATTTCTCTTTCGGCTGTGGTTGTGAAACTGTAGCCTCTCTCGGTCAGGATCTTCATGAGATAATCAGTGAGATCTCTTCCGGCCAGATCTAAACGGAGGATGGCGTGTGGGAGAGCGTACCCCTCGTAGATGGGTACCGTGTGTGTCACGCCATCGCCAGAGTCGAGCACGATACCCGTGGTACGACCCGAAGCGTAAAGAGACAGAACGGCTTGGATGGCGACGTACATGGCTGGAGAGTTGAAAGTCTCGAACATGATCTGGTTAAAGACGAAAACAAAATGTTAAACAGAAATGCCATTAAAGATTTCCCAAGGTATAAAGCATTTTGGTATTATACAATTCACATTTTTCTAGTATAGCCTAGTGCTTTAATCTTGTGTAACAGAGAAAACGTTTTTAAGTTTCGAGTTAAATATATTTTCATGTAATAATAGTAATTTGGATCCTTTCAAACAAAATTAATCAATCTGTCCAATTACCTGTGTCATCTTTTCGCGATTGGCTTTGGGGTTGAGTGGAGCTTCTGTGAGGAGAACGGGGTGTTCTTCCGGTGCTACACGCAATTCATTGTAGAACGTGTGATGCCAGATCTTCTCCATATCATCCCAGTTTGTAACGATGCCGTGTTCGATTGGATATTTGAGAGTTAGAATGCCTCTCTTGCTCTGAGCTTCGTCGCCGACGTAGCTGTCCTTCTGACCCATCCCGACCATCACTCCCTATAATAATATTTGCCCTGTTTTAAAGTTAGGCATTGCCTTCGATTTATTATACGTCTGTGCCTGGAGCTTCAAAATTCGCGATACCAAGTGCCGGCCTATACTGACATGCTTCGGCCCTATTTAAGTTATACTTCGCCTTAAGCGATTGACTATTAAAGTTAAAACAAGTGTGCGTTTTAGCCAATTAATTGTTTTGAAAAATACTGACCTGATGTCTTGGTCGACCGACGATCGATGGAAAGACGGCTCTCGGAGCGTCGTCTCCGGCGAATCCGGCCTTGCACATTCCGGATCCATTGTCCACTACTAGGGCGGCAACATCGTCTTCGGCCATTATTAAAATGTTAACTTGACTTTAGTCGATTCTGTTTAGGTGCAGCAACGATGGTCGTCTGTGACTCTACTCAACTTTAGCTCAACCAAGAGCTTTATAGAGATTATCAGCTTCCGAATGTGTTTGGACAGCGGTGAATTTTAGCGCCTTATATGGATTTCTTTTCGCAGAAGGAAGCTACGCTTAGAGCTTGCAGGTCCTTATTAGGAGAAGGCACTCGACCGTGCAGTTCTCGGTCGGTGACGATAGATTTTTGATCAGAACAGTCTGAGAATTTCTGAAGTTACCTAGTTTCCAAGCAATACAACAAAGGCTCTCGAGCGTGAATTTGAGGTAAACCGGATACCATTGTCAACTTCCTCTTTATAAACTCAGCGACGCTCAATTATTGGCTAAGTTTTTTTGGAGTAGACCCCTGTCTTATTGGGTTTTTAGGCCTACCTTAACTACACTGTACTAATTTCTTATCTCAGATCAGTGAGTCATATAGGGCCTACAGCTATAGGCCTACTGTATATTCGTGCAGACCAATCTTTTGAACCTGGAATGTTAGTACGAAATTAACAAAGGTTAACAAGTATCCATAACAAACATATTCGGCGCTAGGTCATGGGTTGACTCATCAATTGGCCTTCAGATGAAGAGACTTCGCCAAGGTTCATATGTTGAACGAACTAAACGAGCTCCATATGCAGCATGATATATCGCATTCCTTGTGCTGAATATTGATTTCCTAGAGACGAAAATATGGGTGACTAGTGCCTTCGTTTATGTCTGAAAATAATGTCTACCAAATACAGCTTCTACAGCGATTTTTGAATGGTTTTTGATGTTCGAAAGCCTGACCCATTGACCGATGTTAGACTTTTGCAGAGAGCAGAGATAGCAGCCCCCTTTCTCATAATTCATCTTCACAAAGGCGTAGCGAGGGTATCCGGCGCCCGGGGATAATGTGTGCCGTTGGCGCCCCCCAACACTGCCGACGAGCAAAAAAAGGTCGTCACATCGTTCTTTCGGCGCCCCTCAACTCTCTACGGCGCCCCTCTCCCTATATTCCTGACGAGAAGGAAAGGTCGGCGCACTTGTTTCTTCTTATTTATTATGCATCTAACTTACTAAAAACCCGATTTGGCGCCCCCTCACCTCGGCGCCCGGGGGCATATGCCCCTCCCTGCCCCCTTCGCTACGCCTCTGCATCATCATCATCATCATCGTCGTCGTCTTCGTCGTCATTAACCGTGGGCTCAACGCCTAGTTGATGTAGGTCTACAGAATGCCATCTCCACAGTTTTCTGCCATTCTTTTCTGTGCATTGCTCTATGACTAAGATCTTGTAGGCCAAAACTGCTTCCATGCCATTCTTCAATATCATCACACCATTCCTCTTGTGGTCTTGCTTCCTTATCGGCACGCTCCATTATTCAAAACATTAGAACTTTGATCTTTCTGTCCTCTTCATTCTGCGTAGGCCTATTTCTCATAATTGCCAACGTTCAAAGCAGGAGCGTAGCGACGGGGGATATATCGGTATATATCCCCCCTAATCAGTCTACCTTAACCCTTTCGGGGGCCGTTTAGAAAAAATATTACCTTGTATTTATACTAGAATTGACGAAAAACCAGAATTACATCAATCAGAATGTTCAACTAAAACCACACTTTCCAAAAACATTTTCTGCGCTGAATTCAAATATTAATTTCTATGTGGGAATAACGCATCCCAGCGCCCGTGTAGACCGTCAGCATGTGTGGAAAGTATAGCTACCAGTGCCCCTGAAAGGGTTAAAGTTTTTAATGTGATTTATATGTGGTTATATGTAGTTTATATGTGGTTTATATCGTTTACAGTTAATGTTTTAACCCCCCCCACTATGTATGCCCTCCCAAATCAAATTCCTGGCTACGCCCCTGGTTCAAAGGATGTCAGACAGCTGAAACTCAGACTCTTCGACCCCATCTGAGACATGCCTCGAACACTGGGTGAATGAACCTCAATCATAGGTAAATCGAACATTGCCATTACCACTGACAGCCATAGCATCTTCAGATTTTCATTCCAGCTTTACACACTTGAGGCGGAAGATGGCAGATTGATATCACGCCAAATCAGCACGTCAACGGAACTTTGAACTTGAAGCCACTGAGATAAACTCAACCTTCACTCGCTAGATGGCGGTGGTAAAATTAATAGTTGCGCAGGGTGTAAAAACCGCACGGGTCTAGAGAAAGTAACGGCAAGCTAATGGCATTAAGCCACCTGCATCGCCGTAGACCTAGGTACTCGGGACGAACCTGTAGATTTACCTCACAAATCAGAAAGCTAAAAAAATCACAACTACAGTGTCGGGGAATCTTTTGGTTATAGGTCTATTACTTTTGAATTTTAAATATTCTGAGCGTTTACTTATTTTTTCAATTCATAAACGTTTTAATTAACAATCTTTTATTTTACATCAGCAGTTTCTACTTTGACGATTGCTTGCAACACTACTCTGCCCTATAGCCTAAACTTTTAAGCACAACGCTTATCCGTAGCCTGTACAATTATTATATGCCCGCAAGAACATTTCCTCAATCGTCTAATAAGAGAGGCAAATAATGGAAACTGTTTATGTGGACTCACCCACAAATTACTGCTGAAAATTAAGAACTTAGTTAACCAGAGATTAATAATTCTTTTGTTATCTTACAAACGTTCACAGGGTTAATCAAATAAAGCGCGCTCTCCAAATGAAATTTTATTCACACGTCAGACGGCAAATTTCTTAACCAGCGAAATTGAAATTTTTACAGAGATACAAAAACAACCGGATTAATTTAAACATGACTTTAATGGAACATTTATAAACCGACAAAATTTCCAAGGGTCGCAAAGTAGATCAGATCATGCAGCATGCTGACATGTATCGAGGACAAGATCTTCATTAAGCCTATGACGACATTTTCGACTGACATAATTATATGAAGGTAATATTATGCAGGTACGTGACAATTGTCTAGAAGCATTTTCTATGAACGATTGACGGTCCAGATTCGTCGTATTCCTGTTTGCTGATCCACATCTGCTGGAAGGTTGACAGCGAAGCGAGGATCGAGCCTCCGATCCAGACGGAGTACTTGCGTTCTGGAGGAGCAATGATTTTGATCTTCATCGTCGCTGGAGCCAAGGCGGTGATCTCCTTCTGCATACGATCGGCGATACCGGGGAACATCGTCGTACCGCCAGAGAGAACCGTGTTGGCGTAAAGATCTTTACGAATGTCGACATCACATTTCATGATGCTGTTGTACGTCGTTTCGTGAATTCCACAAGACTCCATTCCCAAGAAGCTGGGCTGGAACATTGCCTCTGGACAACGGAATCTTTCGTTTCCAATGGTGATGACCTGACCATCCGGAAGTTCGTAGCTCTTCTCGAGAGACGATGATGCTGCAGCGGTGGCCATCTCTTGTTCGAAGTCCAAGGCAACGTAGCACAATTTCTCTTTGATGTCACGAACGATTTCTCTTTCGGCTGTGGTTGTGAAACTGTAGCCTCTCTCGGTCAGGATCTTCATGAGGTAATCAGTGAGATCTCTTCCGGCCAGATCTAAACGGAGGATGGCGTGTGGGAGAGCGTACCCCTCGTAGATGGGTACCGTGTGTGTCACGCCATCGCCAGAGTCGAGCACGATACCCGTGGTACGACCCGAAGCGTAAAGAGACAGAACGGCTTGGATGGCGACGTACATGGCTGGAGAGTTGAAAGTCTCGAACATGATCTGGTTAAAGACGAAAACAAAATGTTAAACAGAAATTCCACTTCAGATTTTCCAAGGTATTAGGCATTTTGGTATTATACAATTCACATTTTTCTAGTATAGCCTAGTGCTTTAATCTTGTGTAACAGAGAAAACGTTTTTAAGTTTCGAGTTAAATATATTTTCATGTAATAATAGTAATTTGGATCCTTTCAAACAAAATTAATCAATCTGGCCAATTACCTGTGTCATTTTTTCGCGATTGGCTTTTGGGTTGAGTGGAGCTTCTGTGAGGAGAACGGGGTGTTCTTCCGGTGCTACACGCAATTCATTGTAGAATGTGTGATGCCAGATCTTCTCCATATCATCCCAGTTTGTAACGATGCCGTGTTCGATTGGGTACTTGAGAGTGAGGATTCCTCTCTTGCTCTGAGCTTCGTCGCCGACGTAGCTGTCCTTCTGGCCCATCCCGACCATCACTCCCTACAAGAAGTCTACAAGCGTTATACTCGAATATAAATAATATTCTAAAAATATACTGTAACTGTCATCTGATACAGAGCTTCATTTACTTGCAAAGTAGGCGGTGTTAAATACTTATTTTTTAATGTACAGGAACAGAAATTTGGAGCAGTGTTTTTGGCCTCGCAGTTATAACGCGTTTGGACAGAATTCACAAATAGTCAACCGCTTAGCTATTAGACCTGCCTTTTCCCAATCTCAATAACGCTTAGGCCTATGCATCTTAATTAGTAAATCCTAGCCTAGGAATTGGTCGACTAGAGGACTTGACGAATACCAACCTGATGTCTTGGTCGGCCGACGATCGATGGAAAGACGGCTCTCGGAGCGTCGTCTCCGGCGAATCCGGCCTTGCACATACCGGATCCATTGTCGACAACAAGGGCGGCAACATCATCTTCGGCCATTTTCTTTTAACTGTTAACGGCAAATAAGCTGGTTTCAACTTTCAATATTGGCTGTGCCAAAAATGATAGGGTAACAGGTCTGTCCTAATGGGACATGTATGTTAAAGAGCCAATGCAATAGTTTCCATTTTCTGCGCTAGAATTACGCCTGTTTACTGTTACACCCACTGAAAAGATTTCTTAAAATTTCGCATACACATGTAACTTTAAAATCTTCTGAATGCACATCCAAGTCGAGTTTTTCTATTAAATTATGAATCGTTACTGAATACAATTTATCAAAGCTTGTAGAAAGTAACTGTGATGTTATTACAGAAACTAATGATAACCAATCAAGCTTACAATCCACATCAATTAGCATTCTTCACGTATTCAATGGTGATGCATAGGTGACTGACTTGCTTTAGGCAGTCCTTATGCTGTAACACCTTTTTACAGAAAATATCTGAACAAATCAAGATTTAACTTACTGAAATGGAATCACTGTCAAATGTGCAATATCAGATCTCAATCGACTCCTAAGTCGTAAAGTCTTCTCCGGTGCAAGTGAACGAGCTGTTTCAGAGCTAGTAACAGCGCTAGTATTTAAAAGCATCCACTCAGACAATGCACAGGAATAGATTAGATCTTTTATCTTCCTCCGGTGGGTGGAGTATGTGTCCGTGTTTCAGCTTTCTCGTATCTCCAAGTGTGAAGGCGTTTCGTGTGTCTTGTCTCCGCAGTGTTGCCATATAAGGCAAGCTCGTGACCATATATGGAAGCAACTACCGATGTCAACTCATTATGCATTAAACCTGAAGCCGCGCTTCGTTGGTAGACAAGGCAAGCAGTTGGTAGGGTTACATTTGCCGGTAAACGCGTCCGTCCAGTCACACGCTTTATGGTTTTTGCGGGCGACGCCTACAGAATATTGTGACCTTTCGTTGCAACATACACTATAGCCTGAAATAAAGCTAGCAGGCCTTACGGTCGAATATATTTCCACCCCTCGGTAATAAAAGAAATATTAATAGACCTGTTTAGCGGACTAAGCGGAGTATTCTGAATAAGTATCACCCTGCTACAGTTGGCACAGTCTTATATAGCTTACATAATCGTTGCAATTGCAATGCCTAAAGCTTACATAGTTGGCTGCCACAAGGTTCATTGTTGGGACCGCTATCGTTATATATATAATTATATATATATATATATATATATATATATATATACTCATTCCCGAAGGTCTTATGAAAAAAGTGTCCGGAGACATTAAAAAATTGTGTGGCTAACTCTCGTCCGGTTCGAGGTCTGGAAAAGTTCCTCGAAAAGCAATGGCGTTGAATCGCTGCAGAGTAACAGACAATCGTTGGAAGAGGAAGCTTCCTTCTCTCGTGTCTCCGGATATATATATATATATATATGGCATTGATGATAATAATTATGATATCGTACATTTCAAAATTTACTGATAGCACAAAACTGTGTGGACAGGGTGGTAGTGAAGCAGAGGCAAACGGGGCGTAGCCAGGAAATTGATTGGGGACGGGGGGGGGGGGGTATAATGTGATTGGGGTATAAACCTTAAAAACACTTGAAAATCTTAAAAATCCATATTAAAACTTTTAATGTAGTCTGATTTTGGGGTTATATATACTGATATGCCCCCGTCGCTGCGACCCTGGAGGCAAACCTTTTACAAGAAGCGGATTAGCCAGTGGACTGGCAATTGCTTCTTAATATTACAGAATCATTATCATTAGTGTTGTTGTTGTTGCTGCTGTTGTTGTTGTTGTTCAGGAGTCAATGATTTTCAGCGAATAGCAAGGCGATCGCCTTTAAAGGCATATACAAAATCGAACAACATGAAAATATTCAAAATCAAATATTTTATTAAGAGAATTGCAGTGCCATCGTTGCAATGCCCAAAGCTCAGTTGAAATTCACTGCAGCTGATCGCTTAGACATACGCTTTACTGCGAACCATAAATTTGAATTTCCAAATTCGTGAAAACCGTTTACTGTAAATTCTGAGTAGCAGCGCTATCATGTCTCATTTGTGCCCCCTTTCTTATTTTAGGCCGTAACCGCTGTCGACGAAGTCATTACAGAGAAGACTTAGGCCTATACACAACTAAGATATCGCGTGTAGGACCTCTTCGGTCACCGTGGTTCTGTGAAATCTAAGGCCTGCGAACCACCCCACCCCTCCTCTCTGTCTCCGCAATGGCTTTGTAGTTCGGTTAACTATTGTGTAGCCTATTTTGTAACATAACTTTATTAATAAGCATCGTAAAATCTCTTTTTTAAGTTTGGCAACTTGTACAGTTAATTTTTAAGAAACAGTGCTTGCTTAACTCCCGTATTTCATTCATTCATTCAAAGGATCAGTGGGACAGTGGCGGCTCCAGGATTTGGCAAGTGAGAGGCGTTGGGGTGGCAACTCCTAAGCAAGGGGAACTCTTTTCTCATAAATGAACACATACATTGGGAATATAGCCTTCGATGAGGCCCAGCTATTCATTAGGGGCCCGTGAGGTTGCCTATGGATGAGATTCGGAACCATTTGAACTTATAATGCAAACATCGAGACTTTGAACATGTTTAGAGAAAGGCAAAATGTCAAACTTTGGAGGCCTTCGAACATTATGGGTTAACTCAAACTACCCTTGATATATATATATATATATACACACATTATACACACACATATATATATGTGTGTGTGTGTGTGTGGATGAATTACCGTCGGCGAGTCACTGTGCAGGTTGTATACACTGCATATTAGATAATAGGGCCTCCAGTGTGTATCTCTGCGCCAATTACTAGATGTTCGGGACTGTTCCAACAAAGATTCAAAATAATGTTCTGTAGAATGTGAAAATATCCAAGCTATTATTGCAGAGGCACACAAATTAGTAGTACGTTAATCATTTTTATCCAGATCAAAGTCGAACAAGGGCTGTAGACAACTTAGAATTCCACCAGAAAATTTACACAAAGATTTAGCGTGCCTGCAAGTACCGTACTCACACTTTACATAGAACCAAGCTAAAACTGCCTCTTGACCCCATTAATGGTATAATTGCAAATGCAAGACCTCCCTTTAAAAAACGTTTTTGTTAAAGTTCAGTTACCAACAGCGCTAAACAAACAGTGCGGTCAGACATGTCCTAATATAAAATATTCCGAGATTATAATAATTTATACAATGTTTAGAAGCATTTTCTATGAACGATTGACGGTCCAGATTCGTCGTATTCCTGTTTGCTGATCCACATCTGCTGGAAGGTTGACAGCGAAGCGAGGATCGAGCCTCCGATCCAGACGGAGTACTTGCGTTCCGGAGGAGCAATGATTTTGATCTTCATCGTCGCTGGAGCCAAGGCGGTGATCTCCTTCTGCATACGATCGGCGATACCGGGGAACATCGTCGTACCGCCAGAGAGAACCGTGTTGGCGTAAAGATCTTTACGAATGTCGACATCACATTTCATGATGCTGTTGTACGTCGTTTCGTGAATTCCACAAGACTCCATTCCCAAGAAGCTGGGCTGGAACATTGCCTCTGGACAACGGAATCTTTCGTTTCCAATGGTGATGACCTGACCATCCGGAAGTTCGTAGCTCTTCTCGAGAGACGATGATGCTGCAGCGGTGGCCATCTCTTGTTCGAAGTCCAAGGCAACGTAGCACAATTTCTCTTTGATGTCACGAACGATTTCTCTTTCGGCTGTGGTTGTGAAACTGTAGCCTCTCTCGGTCAGGATCTTCATGAGGTAATCAGTGAGATCTCTTCCGGCCAGATCTAAACGGAGGATGGCGTGTGGGAGAGCGTACCCCTCGTAGATGGGTACCGTGTGTGTCACGCCATCGCCAGAGTCGAGCACGATACCCGTGGTACGACCCGAAGCGTAAAGAGACAGAACGGCTTGGATGGCGACGTACATGGCTGGAGAGTTGAAAGTCTCGAACATGATCTGGTTAAAGACGAAAACAAAATGTTAAACAGAAATGCCACTTCAGATTTTCCAAGGTATTAGGCATTTTGGTATTATACAATTCACATTTTTCTAGTATAGCCTAGTGCTTTAATCTTGTGTAACAGAGAAAACGTTTTCAAGTTTCGAGTTAAATAGATTTCATATAATAATAGTAATTTGGATGCTTTAAAATGAAAATAATCAATCTATCCAATTACCTGTGTCATCTTTTCGCGATTGGCTTTGGGGTTGAGTGGAGCTTCTGTGAGGAGAACGGGGTGTTCTTCCGGTGCTACACGCAATTCATTGTAGAATGTGTGATGCCAGATCTTCTCCATATCATCCCAGTTTGTAACGATGCCGTGTTCGATTGGATATTTGAGAGTTAGAATGCCTCTCTTGCTCTGAGCTTCGTCGCCGACGTAGCTGTCCTTCTGACCCATCCCGACCATCACACCCTGAAGAGGGAAATTCAGAACATTGTCACCATAGTAGTTTTCCACGTAAATAAAAATAACAATAATACCATGGAAGGCGCCACAAGCCAAATATTGGATGGGCCAACATGGCCAGTTTGAAATTGGACAATGCAAGGACTAGTGCTACAGTAGGCTATAGATATGCAAAACTTCAGAAGAGTGATGAAATGAATTTAAACCACATATTCTTCTGTCCCCATCTTTGCTGCAACAAACCATACTAGAATTGACAATATATTCTCCCTAAATTTGTTTCTAGAGCTTTCGAAATGCCACGAAAAATAATGAGCCATATGAAACGACACCATACAAAGTCTGTCAGAAATTTATTCTCTGTCAAATGTCTAAAAATCAATCAAGAGATAAGATGGCGCTTAAGAGAGCTGGTTTCTTCTATTACAGGTTTTATAGACCACAGAAATATTATAAAATTGATACCCTGTTTGAAATTGGACAAAGCAAGGGCTACAGTAGGCTATAGATATGCAAAAATTCAGAAGAGCAGAAGAGTGATAAAACGAATTAAAAGTATAATACTAAAAGCAGAAACAAGACTTCCTTGTAGATTGGTGCTACTGAATACTTGTGAAGCTCTTGGCATCATGAACCCAAGTTCAGTTGTTCTTTTGATTGCCTGTCAGTGTTATCATATATCTAGAGAACTATGTTCTAAGCCTACCGGTGGTTTTCAGGATGTGTTATTTTATACACTGTATGTTAGTGTGAAATGCTTACCTATAACATTTTATTTCTAGACATCATTATTCAAATGACTTACTTGATGCCTTGGTCGGCCGACGATCGATGGAAAGACCGCTCTCGGAGCGTCGTCTCCGGCGAATCCGGCCTTGCACATTCCGGATCCATTGTCCACTACTAGGGCGGCAACATCGTCTTCGGCCATGTCTGGATTATAAAACAATTTCTTTTAGTTTATTTCCAAACAGTAATTTCATCGACTATGCTCTCTCTCTCTCTCTCTCTCTCTCTCTCTCTCTCTCTCTCTCTCTGTTTGCATAAAGCATGAAATAGTCCTCTTCATCGAAATGACTGTCTTATCTGCATTACCGCTACTATTATTACACAACATATGTGTGGATAGCAATGCATTCGATGGTCAGCTGACTCAGCATATGATGACACAACAATACAACCTAATTGCTTGAAGAATTGTCTTTCTATCGAATGCTATTCGTGTAACAATAAGATACTCACTTGAGAGTTTGAATTTCTGTCGATGTACCAACACCAGCAATCGGGCGAAATGTTTTAACTGATATGCAAACCGAGTAGAACGTATTTATACCTGAGCGCTTGCAAGGCGACGCCGGTGATCGTGCAGAGATGTGTGAGTATTGGATGCTGATTCACCTCGAAAAAAATTCAAACCGCAGACCAAATAAGGAGATGCTTTCAACGATTTCCTTTTATGGCAGACGACATTATCTCGTGCAACGGTCTCCGTGCTTCATATATTCATGAGACTTCTCATTCGTCATTCGTCTACCGTCGTTGGCTAGCAACCGGCTCGGATCAGCTTGGCGCTTGGCCGCATGTCCAAAGCTGGGAACGTCGTTAACCTGCGCTGAAACACTACCATATAATGCGGTCAAACTCTTCCATCAATCAAGCGGTCGGGTCAACGTTTTTTTTACCTTAGATATCCAGGATTCGATCGATATGTGAAATTCCCTAGGCATTGTCATTATCCTAGTGGCGCCATAGAAGTTTATCGATTGAGTGAAATATTTTCTCCCCTCGAACTTGGCTCCAAGCAATCAAATTAAACCTAGCTAGTCAAGTCTGAACTGAGTAGTAAGTGCAGGTAACCATTATTGCGCTATTTCTGTGTTAAAGGTACGATTAAAATATTATATAAAATTATGATCGTGTATGCCCAAATGCAAATACGGTTAAAAATTCAGATTTGACGCGTTGCCAAGGACATCGGCGCGCAGAACATGACTCTCATGGGCGTCCGGAGGAGGTGCAAGGGGGAATGTGCAATTGCACCCCTGAAAAAATTGTGAAGTTACTAAAAAAGTAAAATTACTTGTTTCTTTCGTCACAAAATTTTGTTTTCATAGGCGTATTTTATTAAAGGCTTGGGTAGGCTTAAGCCTACCCAACTAATCCCACCGAAACAAAAAAATTGTTTTTTCAATCAACACCAGGTCTGTCGCGTGCTGGACGGCACTCCCAGTCTCCCAGACCCCCATGCTAGCCTACCCAAATATTAAACTCTAAATCCGCCTATGCTTGTTTTGCATCCCCTGGAAAAAATTTCATTTCTTTCGTCACAACACGCTGTTTTGCACCCACTCCCCTGGAAAAAGTTCTGCGGACGCCCCATGGATGACTCTTGAACATTACATAAAATGCATTTGATAGCATTACAAGTCGCGGGATAATAACATTGTCTACCCGCATACCCGAGAACCCGATGTGGTTTTCATAATTGCCTGCAACAGGCAGTGGCGTAGCCAGGACTTGCGGAAGGGGGGAGGTTTGCATTTTCGGTTTTAACCGTGACCAACTACGCCACTGCCTGCAGGTGAATTTGGCGAATGGACCCGACCCGTTTATTCCGTGGGTCTTAGCCATTGCCTCGTTTCTTAATGTGTTTCATGTGGTAACAACAGCTGCGTCTACTGTTGGTGTGGTGGGAATAATAGACCCCAAACAAATAAATAGGACATGGTTGATTACATTGTGGAAATTTGATTACATTGTGGAAATTTGTACGCCAATAAATCGACGCATTAATAATTTGTGTGTTTACTGGATACGTTTCCATTGGGCCATGGTATAGACTATAGAGCCAAGTAGTCCTGCATCCTACGGTATGAAATGAGTATGCCGTTCTTCAGTTGATCCATGACTAATATTGGCTACATCACCCGTCCCCAGTTTGTGGAGGGATGTTGCTACTTTAGACAGCCTTGGGATGGGCAGCATAATTCGTGACTGAAGAGCAATGAAAGCAAAGCATGACACAAAAACTCGATGAGTAGCCTAATTGTATGCTTTGCAATTCGTGACAGCACTAATATGTACCCTCCGGAGTAAAAGAGACAATGACTATTATTGTCTGGAAGACTGATGACGAATGTTTGAACAGATAATAATACGAACAATCTGAACTGAAAGGTTCCCGCTGAATTTTTGTTGGCTTGTTGAAATAAAGCAATCGTACGAGTTTTTATATAATGTTGTTTTAAATAAGATAAGTAGAAGTCAGCGCTATTGTGCTTCGTGCATGTAACTAGATGATTCACAAGAGAACGTTTGAAGACCTATTTAGAAACAGATTACTGCCAACTCATCATGCTGCGTACATGTACCAACACGACTTAGCTTGATTTGCGATGATGACCTGAATCATGTACTGTATAGCGATGATACAGCTATACATGAATTCTTTCGATAGCAAAAACAAATATTCTCTCTTTGCTATTACATAAGAGAAATTACAACTGCCAAGAATTTGTCAACGATAGACCTACTCAACAGTGGCAATAACACCTAAAGAATCTGATAGAAACCATCTTTCTCTCTCTCAAGAATTTTGTTTTCTCTCGAAGTACAGTGACACTAGGTCAACATTGGAGAGGACAATCCAACAAGGAATGATGTTGGGAACTAGACGAAGAGGGCGACCAGGGAGAAGATGGGCGGATGACGTGGAAGAGTGGACAGGAATGAAAATGGCAGCAGCAGTCAAGAAGACAGAGGATCGACATGGTTGGAGGAAAGAGATTCATGCTGTCACCTTAACTTCAGTTCATGAAGGAACAAGGAGAAGATGATGATGACAGTGTAAATGTCGAGGATTTTTCAAAATTTGAAATCTTAACTTGCTTTGCGTCTAAGACAGAACAGTACAACCGTTGAAGAGAAGAGAACGAGAAACACGATAGAGTGCAATCATACGAGACTCGAGAGCAAAGTTCGTCAGGTCCATCAGGCAGATAAAACAACATACGCCCTTCTCCCTATTAGGCTATTAGCCTAACGATCGGATGTTTGAATTTGAATGGAGGCGTAGGCTGTAACAAGGTCAACAATCTCACGCCCCCTCTTACCCCTGATGCATTGTTTACTGCCAGAAGACCGTTAAATTCAAGTTTTTGTACGACACACAGACAGACACACAGACAGACACACAGACAGACAGATTTCGAAAAGAATTTACAGCAAGGACTGTGTCTACGAACAGACTTTAAACATGCAAAAAACAATAAATCTTGAGAATAGGTGGTAATGCGCCACCCAATGTGGCCCATATGACGCACTGAACCATTGACCAATGAATCAGTGGCATATATATATATATATATATATATATATATATATATATATATATATATATATATATATATATATATATATAGACTGTGAGCACAAAGAGAATGGTGGAGAATCTGATGAACAGGTCAGGATAGCAGGCAGGAAATTTTATCAAGCTTTTCATAAAAATTCTTTAAGTATTGTTAGCCTTCAATTATAATATATATATATATATATATATATATATATATATATATATATATATATATATATAATATGACTAACATGGCAAGCGTCAGCAACGTCATTTAATACCATAGGGCAGATGCAAAGATGGATAAGATCACAGAATGGACCTCTATGACAGAATCCAGCACATCGAGCCGCTCAAGACAGGAATTCGTGGAGGTAGTCAGGGGCGTAGCCAGAAATTTGATTTGGGAGGGGGTATAATGTGATTGGGGGAGGTATAAATCTTTTAAAACTTTTAAAATCTTAAAAGCACATTAAAACTTTAAGGTGGACTTTTTTTGTGGGGGGGGGGGTATATATACCGATATACCCCATCGCTACGCCCCCGAAGGCGGTTAACCCATGTCATCGCCCAGCGCCGCTGTGTCGGATTGGAAGGATGAGGAGGAGGAGAAGGAAGAGGAGAAGGAGGTGCAAATATGGCATTGCAATAATTTGATTTCAGTCAACGTGAACATAAAATTTCATGGGTACCCGGTAAACGTTAAGAATTCTAACCAACGCTATCGAATAGGGACGTCTCTGGTCTAAGAAAAGCATTTTGCCTTCTTTGGCCCTAAGCAAGATCAATACAGAGGCCTACTGTATAGTGTATACGCCCGACGATTGTAGGCAGGAGTCAAATAACAACACTGTAGGTGACTCACGTCTCTCGCAGGCAAGCGCCGACTGCGTTAATAATCTTTTCGTTTTAGGTCGCCATTATGGATTCTTATTACTGACAGGAAGCCGACGAAAATTGAGTCACCTAATCTTCAGAGAAATCTCCGGATGCCCTACGCTCTCAGATCAATTTAGTGGAGGAGGGGAGGGTGGGGTTAAGGACAAGGAGAGTTATTTATATAGGATTTTCATAGACCCTAGTGAGTCACTGACTATTATCACAGGGACAGCCAACTGTGATTGCCTGCTTCTGACTGACTTGGTCTTTTTGCTAGTGGATATAGACTCTGAGTATAGAACACTGTCGACAGAATTTTAAATCGATAGCCTATATAAGTTTAGTGCATAGACATCAATCGCTATTGCAAACATAGGCCATCGCCTTCTCCATTTAAAACGGTTCATCCATGACAATCCTCGTTATTCCGTAATGCTAATAATGCATAGGATTTATGCAAATTCAAGCGCATCATATTTGAAAGTTATTTCGTCCTGTTAAAGAGCGATTTCTAGCACCATTTTGAACTACTATCTTTAGCATCCTTTAGTATTTGACAGAGAATAGATTTCTGGAAGACTTTATGATGTCGATTGAAATAGTTGACCATTTTTCGTGGCATTTCGAACGCTCTAGAATAAAACTGAGACAGAATTTACTGATTATTCTAGTACGGTTTGATGCAATGTAGATGGGGACACAAGAAAATGTGGATATAATTCGTTTCTTCACTACTCGGGGGCAACTGACAAGGCCGGGGAAGTCAGCTAGGGAGCTAGCTGCTGCTGTTAGTTGATGTAGTATGCCAAAATTTCCGGGGGAATTTGAAATTTCCGGGGGAGGAAAGGGCATTTCCCCCGGAAACGGCCTAGATTAAACCCTGCCCTATTTCCTCCTCAAGTGACTACTAAACAAGCTGTGAATTTCTCGATAATGATTAAGGCAAGCTAGGTAACCATTGTCAGCCAACTGAACCAAACGCAAAGACCTATATGCTTTTTGCGAAACCTACGTAGGCCTGCGTTTTCTCGACAGCACAGCACAAACCAGCGTCTTACACAATCTCCAAATAGTGAACTACAGTGTATATATATATATATATATATATATATATATATATATATATATATATATATATATATATATATAGGCTCTCACGTTTCGTAGATAAAATATAGGTCTGTGTCATGTGAGTCGACCTATTGAGTGCGGTCGTTCGAAACAGAACACCCGAGAAAGGGGCGTAAAAATTTTGCTACCAGGGTCGATTTAACCATCAGGCGAACTAGGCGGCCGTCTAGGGCGGCACATTTCTGTGGGGCGGAAATAAAAAGATACGTAAAAATAGAAATTTTAAGAATTCCGATCTCTAGTAATAAATGTATTGAATCGGAGTCAAAGAAAAGATCATCACTATCACCGGAGGGGAATTACAAGCCAGAAAAAGAGGTCGTCAAGAAAAGAAGGCCATCCTCACTTTTTCACGTCCGACCTGTGCAAAATTTCTAAATTTTCCTGCATTTTTCGAAAACTTTAGAAAAATCTAGACTGATGGGCAGGTTCGCTCAGGGCGGCAAATAGATCTATACTATCTTTTGCGACACCCCAGCGCTTTAATCTCAGAGGTGTACCACTTAGGCACGCCCCTTACTTTAAGCCAACCGCAAAGTGTTTTGTCGTAACTGTACCATTTCATTAGTACGCTGGAAACATAGTGCGAGTATCATTAAACACATACGCCTATGCACGAGGCAACAGAATGAAGTCGGCTACACCAGTGTTTAATCTAGACATCTGTGAAGAGAGAGAGAGAGAGAGAGAGAGAGAGAGAGAGAGAGAGAGAGAGAGAGAGAGAGAGAGAGAGAGAGAGAGAGAATGACAGTGACAGACAGATAGAGCGGGAGAAATAGATAGGCCTATATCTCTTGAATTAGTTACTGTGGATTGACTTATTCCCCGTTCTGAATGACTGACAGTTAATGTGTGATCGATAGCCACTGCCAGCTGATGGATGATTGACAGCTAATATATGATAGATCGCCACTGTCGCATTAATATATATATATATATATATATATATATATATATATATATATATATATATATATATATATATATATATACATACAGAGATTACATTATTATTATTATTTACAACTTATATTATTTAGAGGAAGAAGAAGAAGAAGAAGAACCTTTATATTATAATTTTTAAAGCCGACATAGGCCTATTCTAAGGCGTAAACGTGGATGATCCTCAGTTAGACTCAGTTGAATTTCATCAGAATATCGAGGTTGAACATACTGGTGGCGTTGGCAGAGAGAGAAATATATATAAAAATATATATAAAATATATATATATATAAATATATATAATATATATAAAAATATATATATAATATTATATATATAATTACATATTATAATTATAATATATATTATAAGTATAATATATATTATAAGTATATATATATATATATATACTGAGAGAGATTGAGAGAGATTATATTATTATTATATTATTTCTTGGTGAGGGACAAATGAATTCATAGAAAGTTGGTGGGAGGATGAAAATAGAAGGAAAATCAATACAACGGAGCACTGCGCCGTAAGCATAGAGCACTACAACTATTACTACTACTACTACTACTATTACTACTACTACTACTACTACTACTACTACTACTACTAATAATAATATTAATTCAGATTGGAAGTCTTTTAGGACAGTTAAGAAAAAAGGTGCACTGCGCCGTAGGCATAGAGCACTACTACTACTACTACTACTACTACTACTACTACTACTACTACTACTACTACTACTACTACCACTACTACTAATAATAATAATAATTCAGATTGGAAGTCTTTTAGGACAGTATGAGCCACTGTTAAGAAAAAAGAGTGCCCTGCGCCGTAAAAAACGTTGACGTGGGCATTGTGTGAGAAAAAGAGAACTACTTAAACTACAGTGACCAACATACATTTTATTTTTAACATTTTACCACACACAAGCCGCCGCCGCCGTCGAAACAACGTTGACGTTGGCATTGTGTGACAAAAAAAGAAAATACTTAAACTACAATGACCAACATACATTTTATTTTTAACATTTTACCACACACAAGCCGCCGCCGCCGCCGTCGAAACAACGTTGACGTTGGCATTGTGTGAGAAAAAGGGAACTACTTAAACTACAATGACCAACATACATTTTATTTTTAACATTTTACCACACACAAGCCGCCGCCGCCGTCGAAACAACGTTGACGTTGGCATTGTGTGAGAAAAAGGGAACTACTTAAACTACAATGACCAACATACATTTTATTTTTAACATTTTACCACACACAAGCCGCCGCCGCCGTCGAAACAACGTTGACGTTGGCATTGTGTGAGAGAAAGGGAACTACTTAAACTACTACGACCAACATACATTTTATTTTTAACATTTTACCACACACAAGCCGCCGCCGCCGTCGAAACAACGTTGACGTTGGCATTGTGTGAGAAAAAGGGAACTACTTAAACTACAGTGACCAACATACATTTTATTTTTTAACATTTTACCACACACAAGCCGCCGCCGCCGTCGAAACAACGTTGACGTTGGCATTGTGTGAGAGAAAGGAACTACTTAAACTACAGTGACCAACATACATTTTATTTTTAACATTTTACCACACACAAGCCGCCGCCGCCGTCGAAACAACGTTGACGTTGGCATTGTGTGAGAAAAAGGGAACTACTTAAACTACAGTGACCAACATACATTTTATTTTTAACATTTTACCACACACAAGCCGCCGCCGCCGTCGAAACAACGTTGACGTTGGCATTGTGTGAGAGAAAGGGAACTACAGTGACCAACATACATTTTATTTTTAACATTTTACCACACACAAGCCGCCGCCGCCGTCGAAACAACGTTGACGTTGGCATTGTTTATGAACAGAAAGGAAACAACGTTGACGTTGGCAAACTACAGTGACCAACATACATTTTATTTTTAACATTTTACCACACACAAGCCGCCGCCGCCGTCGAAACAACGTTGACGTTGGCATTGTGTGAGAAAAAGGGAACTACTTAAACTACAATGACCAACATACATTTTATTTTTAACATTTTACCACACACAAGCCGCCGCCGCCGTCGAAACAACGTTGACGTTGGCATTGTGTGAGAAAAAGGGAACTACTTAAACTACAATGACCAACATACATTTTATTTTAACATTTTACCACACACAAGCCGCCGCCGCCGTCGAAACAACGTTGACGTTGGCATTGTGTGAGAAAAAGGAACTACTTAAACTACTATGACCAACATACATTTTATTTTTAACATTTTACCACACACAAGCCGCCGCCGCCGTCGAAACAACGTTGACGTTGGCATTGTGTGAGAAAAAGGGAACTACTTAAACTACAGTGACCAACATACATTTTATTTTTAACATTTTACCACACACAAACAACGTTGACGTTGGCATTGTGTGAAAAAAAAGGAACTACCGACCAACATCATTTTATTTTTAACATTTTACGTTGACGTTGGCATTGTGTGAGAAAAAGGAACTACTTAAACTACAGTGACCAACATACATTTTATTTTTAACATTTTACCACACACAAGCCGCCGCCGCCGTCGAAACAACGTTGACGTTGGCATTGTGTGAGAGAAAGGAACTACTTAAACTACAGTGACCAACATACATTTTATTTTTAACATTTTACCACACACAAGCCGCCGCCGCCGTCGAAACAACGTTGACGTTGGCATTGTGTGAGAGAAAGGGAACTACTTAAACTACAGTGACCAACATACATTTTATTTTTAACATTTTACCACACACAAGCCGCCGCCGCCGTCGAAACAACGTTGACGTTGGCATTGTGTGAGAGAAAGGGAACTACTTAAACTACAGTGACCAACATACATTTTATTTTTAACATTTTACCACACACAAGCCGCCGCCGCCGTCGAAACAACGTTGACGTTGGCATTGTGTGAGAAAGGGAACTACTTAAACTACAATGACCAACATACATTTTATTTTTAACATTTTACCACACACAAGCCGCCGCCGCCGTCGAAACAACGTTGACGTTGGCATTGTGTGAGAAAAAGGGAACTACTTAAACTACAGTGACCAACATACATTTTATTTTTAACATTTTACCACACACAAGCCGCCGCCGCCGTCGAAACAACGTTGACGTTGGCATTGTGTGAGAAAAAGGAACTACTTAAACTACAGTGACCAACATACATTTTATTTTTAACATTTTACCACACACAAGCCGCCGCCGCCGTCGAAACAACGTTGACGTTGGCATTGTGTGAGAAAAAGGAACTACTTAAACTACAGTGACCAACATACATTTTATTTTTAACATTTTACCACACACAAGCCGCCGCCGCCGTCGAAACAACGTTGACGTTGGCATTGTGTGAGAGAAAGGAACTACTTAAACTACAGTGACCAACATACATTTTATTTTTAACATTTTACCACACACAAGCCGCCGCCGCCGTCGAAACAACGTTGACGTTGGCATTGTGTGAGAGAAAGGGAACTACTTAAACTACAGTGACCAACATACATTTTATTTTTAACATTTTACCACACACAAGCCGCCGCCGCCGTCGAAACAACGTTGACGTTGGCATTGTGTGAGAGAAAGGAACTACTTAAACTACAGTGACCAACATACATTTTATTTTTAACATTTTACCACACACAAGCCGCCGCCGCCGTCGAAACAACGTTGACGTTGGCATTGTGTGAGAGAAAGGAACTACTTAAACTACAGTGACCAACATACATTTTATTTTTAACATTTTACCACACACAAGCCGCCGCCGCCGTCGAAACAACGTTGACGTTGGCATTGTGTGTGAGAAAGGGAACTACTTAAACTACAGTGACCAACATACATTTTATTTTTAACATTTTACCACACACAAGCCGCCGCCGCCGCCGTCGAAACAACGTTGACGTTGGCATTGTGTGAGAAAAAGGAACTACTTAAACTACAATGACCAACATACATTTTATTTTTAACATTTTACCACACACAAGCCGCCGCCGCCGTCGAAACAACGTTGACGTTGGCATTGTGTGAGAAAAAGGAACTACTTAAACTACAATGACCAACATACATTTTATTTTTAACATTTTACCACACACAAGCCGCCGCCGCCGTCGAAACAACGTTGACGTTGGCATTGTGTGAGAAAAAGGAACTACTTAAACTACAGTGACCAACATACATTTTATTTTTAACATTTTACCACACACAAGCCGCCGCCGCCGTCGAAACAACGTTGACGTTGGCATTGTGTGAGAAAAAAGGAACTACTTAAACTACAGTGACCAACATACATTTTATTTTAACATTTTACCACACACAAGCCGCCGCCGCCGTCGAAACAACGTTGACGTTGGCATTGTGTGAGAAAAAGAACTACTTAAACTACAGTGACCAACATACATTTTATTTTTAACATTTTACCACACACAAGCCGCCGCCGCCGTCGAAACAACGTTGACGTTGGCATTGTGTGAGAGAAAGGAACTACTTAAACTACAGTGACCAACATACATTTTATTTTTAACATTTTACCACACACAAGCCGCCGCCGCCGTCGAAACAACGTTGACGTTGGCATTGTGTGAGAGAAAGGAACTACTTAAACTACAGTGACCAACATACATTTTATTTTTAACATTTTACCACACACAAGCCGCCGCCGCCGTCGAAACAACGTTGACGTTGGCATTGTGTGAGAGAAAGGGAACTACTTAAACTACAGTGACCAACATACATTTTATTTTTAACATTTTACCACACACAAGCCGCCGCCGCCGTCGAAACAACGTTGACGTTGGCATTGTGTGAGAGAAAGGGAACTACTTAAACTACAATGACCAACATACATTTTATTTTTAACATTTTACCACACACAAGCCGCCGCCGCCGTCGAAACAACGTTGACGTTGGCATTGTGTGAGAAAAAGGGAACTACTTAAACTACAATGACCAACATACATTTTATTTTTAACATTTTACCACACACAAGCCGCCGCCGCCGTCGAAACAACGTTGACGTTGGCATTGTGTGAGAAAAAGGAACTACTTAAACTACAATGACCAACATACATTTTATTTTTAACATTTTACCACACACAAGCCGCCGCCGCCGTCGAAACAACGTTGACGTTGGCATTGTGTGAGAAAAAGGGAACTACTTAAACTACAGTGACCAACATACATTTTATTTTTAACATTTTACCACACACAAGCCGCCGCCGCCGTCGAAACAACGTTGACGTTGGCATTGTGTGAGAAAAAGGGAACTACTTAAACTACAGTGACCAACATACATTTTATTTTTAACATTTTACCACACACAAGCCGCCGCCGCCGTCGAAACAACGTTGACGTTGGCATTGTGTGAGAAAAAGGAACTACTTAAACTACAGTGACCAACATACATTTTATTTTTAACATTTTACCACACACAAGCCGCCGCCGCCGTCGAAACAACGTTGACGTTGGCATTGTGTGAGAAAAAGGAACTACTTAAACTACAGTGACCAACATACATTTTATTTTTAACATTTTACCACACACAAGCCGCCGCCGCCGTCGAAACAACGTTGACGTTGGCATTGTGTGAGAGAAAGGAACTACTTAAACTACAGTGACCAACATACATTTTATTTTTAACATTTTACCACACACAAGCCGCCGCCGCCGTCGAAACAACGTTGACGTTGGCATTGTGTGAGAAAAAGGAACTACTTAAACTACAGTGACCAACATACATTTTATTTTTAACATTTTACCACACAAGCCGCCGCCGCCGTCGAAACAACGTTGACGTTGGCATTGTGTGAGAAAAACTAAACTAAACTACAGTGACCAACATACATTTTATTTTTAACATTTTACCACCAACCGCCGCCGCCGTCGAAACAACGTTGACGTTGGCATTGTAAGAAAGGAACTATTAAACTACTACGACCAACATACATTTTATTTTTAACATTTTACACACAAGCCGCCGCCGCCGTCGAAACAACGTTGACGTTGGCATTGTGTGAGAAAAAGGAACTACTTAAACTACAGTGACCAACATACATTTTATTTTTAACATTTTACCACACACAAGCCGCCGCCGCCGTCGAAACAACGTTGACGTTGGCATTGTGTGAGAGAAAGGAACTACTTAAACTACAGTGACCAACATACATTTTATTTTTAACATTTTACCACACACAAGCCGCCGCCGCCGTCGAAACAACGTTGACGTTGGCATTGTGTGAGAGAAAGGAACTACTTAAACTACAGTGACCAACATACATTTTATTTTTAACATTTTACCACACACAAGCCGCCGCCGCCGTCGAAACAACGTTGACGTTGGCATTGTGTGAGAAAAAGGAACTACTTAAACTACAGTGACCAACATACATTTTATTTTTAACATTTTACCACACACAAGCCGCCGCCGCCGTCGAAACAACGTTGACGTTGGCATTGTGTGAGAAAAGGAACTACTTAAACTACAGTGACCAACATACATTTTATTTTTAACATTTTACCACACACAGCCGCCGCCGCCGTCGAAACAACGTTGACGTTGGCATTGTGTGAGAAAAGGGAACTACTTAAACTACAATGACCAACATACATTTTATTTTTAACATTTTACCACACACAAGCCGCCGCCGCCGTCGAAACAACGTTGACGTTGGCATTGTGTGAGAAAAAGGAACTACTTAAACTACAATGACCAACATACATTTTATTTTAACATTTTACCACACACAAGCCGCCGCCGCCGTCGAAACAACGTTGACGTTGGCATTGTGTGAGAAAAAAAGAACTACTTAAACTACAGTGACCAACATACATTTTATTTTTAACATTTTACCACACACAAGCCGCCGCCGCCGTCGAAACAACGTTGACGTTGGCATTGTGTGAGAAAAGGAACTACTTAAACTACAGTGACCAACATACATTTTATTTTTAACATTTTACCACACACAAGCCGCCGCCGCCGTCGAAACAACGTTGACGTTGGCATTGTGTGAGAAAAAAGGAACTACTTAAACTACAGTGACCAACATACATTTTATTTTTAACATTTTACCACACACAAGCCGCCGCCGCCGTCGAAACAACGTTGACGTTGGCATTGTGTGAGAGAAAGGAACTACTTAAACTACAGTGACCAACATACATTTTATTTTTAACATTTTACCACACACAAGCCGCCGCCGCCGTCGAAACAACGTTGACGTTGGCATTGTGTGAGAAAAAGGGAACTACTTAAACTACAGTGACCAACATTTTTATTTTTAACATTTTACCACACACACAAGCCGCCGCCGCCGTCGAAACAACGTTGACGTTGGCATTGTGTGAGAAAAAAGGAACTACTTAAACTACAGTGACCAACATACATTTTATTTTTAACATTTTACCACACACAAGCCGCCGCCGCCGTCGAAACAACGTTGACGTTGGCATTGTGTGAGAAAAGGAACTACTTAAACTACAATGACCAACAACATACATTTTATTTTAACATTTTACACACAAGCCGCCGCCGCCGTCGAAACAACGTTGACGTTGGCATTGTGTGAGAGAAAGGAACTACTTAAACTACAGTGACCAACATACATTTTATTTTTAACATTTTACCACACACAAGCCGCCGCCGCCGTCGAAACAACGTTGACGTTGGCATTGTGTGAGAAAGGGAACTACTTAAACTACAGTGACCAACATACATTTTATTTTTAACATTTTACCACACAAGCCGCCGCCGCCGTCGAAACAACGTTGACGTTGGCATTGTGTGAGAAAAAGGAACTACTTAAACTACAGTGACCAACATACATTTTATTTTTAACATTTTACCACACACAAAGCCGCCGCCGCCGTCGAAACAACGTTGACGTTGGCATTGTGTGAGAAAAGGAACTACTTAAACTACAGTGACCAACATACATTTTATTTTTAACATTTTACCACACAAGCCGCCGCCGCCGTCGAAACAACGTTGACGTTGGCATTGTGTGAGAGAAAGGAACTACTTAAACTACAGTGACCAACATACATTTTATTTTTAACATTTTACCACACACAAGCCGCCGCCGCCGTCGAAACAACGTTGACGTTGGCATTGTGTGAGAGAAAGGAACTACTTAAACTACAGTGACCAACATACATTTTATTTTTAACATTTTACCACACACAAGCCGCCGCCGCCGTCGAAACAACGTTGACGTTGGCATTGTGTGAGAGAAAAAGGAACTACTTAAACTACAGTGACCAACATACATTTTATTTTTAACATTTTACCACACACAAGCCGCCGCCGCCGTCGAAACAACGTTGACGTTGGCATTGTGTGAGAGAAAGGAAACTACTTAAACTACAGTGACCAACATACATTTTATTTTTAACATTTTACCACACACAAGCCGCCGCCGCCGTCGAAACAACGTTGACGTTGGCATTGTGTGAGAAAAAGGAACTACTTAAACTACAATGACCAACATACATTTTATTTTTAACATTTTACCACACACAAGCCGCCGCCGCCGTCGAAACAACGTTGACGTTGGCATTGTGTGAGAAAAAGGAACTACTTAAACTACAGTGACCAACATACATTTTATTTTTAACATTTTACCACACACAAGCCGCCGCCGCCGTCGAAACAACGTTGACGTTGGCATTGTGTGAGAGAAAGGAACTACTTAAACTACAGTGACCAACATACATTTTATTTTTAACATTTTACCACACACAAGCCGCCGCCGCCGTCGAAACAACGTTGACGTTGGCATTGTGTGAGAAAAAGGAACTACTTAAACTACAGTGACCAACATACATTTTATTTTTAACATTTTACCACACACAAGCCGCCGCCGCCGTCGAAACAACGTTGACGTTGGCATTGTGTGAGAGAAAGGAACTACTTAAACTACAGTGACCAACATACATTTTATTTTTAACATTTTACCACACACAAGCCGCCGCCGCCGTCGAAACAACGTTGACGTTGGCATTGTGTGAGAGAAAGGAACTACTTAAACTACAGTGACCAACATACATTTTATTTTTAACATTTTACCACACACAAGCCGCCGCCGCCGTCGAAACAACGTTGACGTTGGCATTGTGTGAGAGAAAGGAACTACTTAAACTACAGTGACCAACATACATTTTATTTTTAACATTTTACCACACACAAGCCGCCGCCGCCGTCGAAACAACGTTGACGTTGGCATTGTGTGAGAAAAAGAACTACTTAAACTACAGTGACCAACATACATTTTATTTTTAACATTTTACCACACACAAGCCGCCGCCGCCGTCGAAACAACGTTGACGTTGGCATTGTGTGAGAAAAAGGAACTACTTAAACTACAGTGACCAACATACATTTTATTTTTAACATTTTACCACACACAAGCCGCCGCCGCCGTCGAAACAACGTTGACGTTGGCATTGTGTGAGAGAAAAAGGAACTACTTAAACTACAGTGACCAACATACATTTTATTTTTAACATTTTACCACACACAAGCCGCCGCCGCCGTCGAAACAACGTTGACGTTGGCATTGTGTGAGAAAAAGGGAACTACTTAAACTACAGTGACCAACATACATTTTATTTTTAACATTTTACCACACAAGCCGCCGCCGCCGTCGAAACAACGTTGACGTTGGCATTGTGTGAGAGAAAGGAACTACTTAAACTACAGTGACCAACATACATTTTATTTTTAACATTTTACCACACACAAGCCGCCGCCGCCGTCGAAACAACGTTGACGTTGGCATTGTGTGAGAAAAAGGAACTACTTAAACTACAGTGACCAACATACATTTTATTTTTAACATTTTACCACACACAAGCCGCCGCCGCCGTCGAAACAACGTTGACGTTGGCATTGTGTGAGAAAAAGGGAACTACTTAAACTACAGTGACCAACATACATTTTATTTTTAACATTTTACCACACACAAGCCGCCGCCGCCGTCGAAACAACGTTGACGTTGGCATTGTGTGAGAAAAAGGGAACTACTTAAACTACAGTGACCAACATACATTTTATTTTTAACATTTTACCACACACAAGCCGCCGCCGCCGTCGAAACAACGTTGACGTTGGCATTGTGTGAGAGAAAGGAACTACTTAAACTACAGTGACCAACATACATTTTATTTTTAACATTTTACCACACACAAGCCGCCGCCGCCGTCGAAACAACGTTGACGTTGGCATTGTGTGAGAGAAAGGGAACTACTTAAACTACAGTGACCAACATACATTTTATTTTTAACATTTTACCACACACAAGCCGCCGCCGCCGTCGAAACAACGTTGACGTTGGCATTGTGTGAGAAAAGGAACTACTTAAACTACAGTGACCAACATACATTTTATTTTTAACATTTTACCATGCACACACAAGCCGCCGCCGCCGTCGAAACAACGTTGACGTTGGCATTGTGTGAGAAAAAGGGAACTACTTAAACTACAGTGACCAACATACATTTTATTTTTAACATTTTACCACACAAAGCCGCCGCCGCCGTCGAAACAACGTTGACGTTGGCATTGTGTGAGAAAAAGGAACTACTTAAACTACAGTGACCAACATACATTTTATTTTTAACATTTTACCACACACAAGCCGCCGCCGCCGTCGAAAAACAACGTTGACGTTGGCATTGTGTGAGAAGAAAGGAAACTACTTAAACTACAGTGACCAACATACATTTTATTTTTAACATTTTACCACACACAAGCCGCCGCCGCCGTCGAAACAACGTTGACGTTGGCATTGTGTGAGAAAAAGGAACTACTTAAACTACAGTGACCAACATACATTTTATTTTTAACATTTTACCACACACAAGCCGCCGCCGCCGTCGAAACAACGTTGACGTTGGCATTGTGTGAGAGAAAGGAACTACTTAAACTACAGTGACCAACATACATTTTATTTTTAACATTTTACCACACAAGCCGCCGCCGCCGTCGAAACAACGTTGACGTTGGCATTGTGAGAAAAAGGAACTACTTAAACTACAGTGACCAACATACATTTTATTTTTAACATTTTACCACACACAAGCCGCCGCCGCCGTCGAAACAACGTTGACGTTGGCATTGTGTGAGAGAAAGGAACTACTTAAACTACAGTGACCAACATACATTTTATTTTTAACATTTTACCACACAAAACCGCCGCCGCCGTCGAAACAACGTTGACGTTGGCATTGTGTGAGAAAAAGGAACTACTTAAACTACAGTGACCAACATACATTTTATTTTTAACATTTTACCACACACAAGCCGCCGCCGCCGTCGAAACAACGTTGACGTTGGCATTGTGTGAGAGAAAGGAACTACTTAAACTACAGTGACCAACATACATTTTATTTTTAACATTTTACCACACACAAGCCGCCGCCGCCGTCGAAACAACGTTGACGTTGGCATTGTGTGAGAGAAAGGAACTACTTAAACTACAGTGACCAACATACATTTTATTTTTAACATTTTACCACACACAAGCCGCCGCCGCCGTCGAAACAACGTTGACGTTGGCATTGTGTGAGAAAAAGGGAACTACTTAAACTACAGTGACCAACATACATTTTATTTTTAACATTTTACCACACACAAGCCGCCGCCGCCGTCGAAACAACGTTGACGTTGGCATTGTGTGAGAAAAAGGGAACTACTTAAACTACAATGACCAACATACATTTTATTTTTAACATTTTACCACACACAAGCCGCCGCCGCCGTCGAAACAACGTTGACGTTGGCATTGTGTGAGAGAAAGGAACTACTTAAACTACAGTGACCAACATACATTTTATTTTTAACATTTTACCACACACAAGCCGCCGCCGCCGTCGAAACAACGTTGACGTTGGCATTGTGTGAGAAAAAGGAACTACTTAAACTACAGTGACCAACATACATTTTATTTTTAACATTTTACCACACACAAGCCGCCGCCGCCGTCGAAACAACGTTGACGTTGGCATTGTGTGAGAAAAAGGAACTACTTAAACTACAGTGACCAACATACATTTTATTTTTAACATTTTACCACACACAAGCCGCCGCCGCCGTCGAAACAACGTTGACGTTGGCATTGTGTGAGAGAAAGGAACTACTTAAACTACAGTGACCAACATACATTTTATTTTTAACATTTTACCACACACAAGCCGCCGCCGCCGTCGAAACAACGTTGACGTTGGCATTGTGTGAGAGAAAGGAACTACTTAAACTACAGTGACCAACATACATTTTATTTTTAACATTTTACCACACACAAGCCGCCGCCGCCGTCGAAACAACGTTGACGTTGGCATTGTGTGAGAAAAAGGAACTACTTAAACTACAGTGACCAACATACATTTTATTTTTAACATTTTACCACACACAAGCCGCCGCCGCCGTCGAAACAACGTTGACGTTGGCATTGTGTGAGAGAAAGGAACTACTTAAACTACAGTGACCAACATACATTTTATTTTTAACATTTTACCACACACAAGCCGCCGCCGCCGTCGAAACAACGTTGACGTTGGCATTGTGTGAGAGAAAGGAACTACTTAAACTACAGTGACCAACATACATTTTATTTTTAACATTTTACCACACACAAGCCGCCGCCGCCGTCGAAACAACGTTGACGTTGGCATTGTGTGAGAAAAAGGAACTACTTAAACTACAGTGACCAACATACATTTTATTTTTAACATTTTACCACACACAAGCCGCCGCCGCCGTCGAAACAACGTTGACGTTGGCATTGTGTGAGAAAAAGGAACTACTTAAACTACAATGACCAACATACATTTTATTTTTAACATTTTACCACACACAAGCCGCCGCCGCCGTCGAAACAACGTTGACGTTGGCATTGTGTGAGAGAAAGGAACTACTTAAACTACAGTGACCAACATACATTTTATTTTTAACATTTTACCACACACAAGCCGCCGCCGCCGTCGAAACAACGTTGACGTTGGCATTGTGTGAGAAAAAGGAACTACTTAAACTACAGTGACCAACATACATTTTATTTTTAACATTTTACCACACACAAGCCGCCGCCGCCGTCGAAACAACGTTGACGTTGGCATTGTGTGAGAGAAAGGAAACTACTTAAACTACAGTGACCAACATACATTTTATTTTTAACATTTTACCACACACAAGCCGCCGCCGCCGTCGAAACAACGTTGACGTTGGCATTGTGTGAGAGAAAGGAACTACTTAAACTACAGTGACCAACATACATTTTATTTTTAACATTTTACCACACACAAGCCGCCGCCGCCGTCGAAACAACGTTGACGTTGGCATTGTGTGAGAGAAAGGAACTACTTAAACTACAGTGACCAACATACATTTTATTTTTAACATTTTACCACACACAAGCCGCCGCCGCCGTCGAAACAACGTTGACGTTGGCATTGTGTGAGAGAAAGGAACTACTTAAACTACAGTGACCAACATACATTTTATTTTTAACATTTTACCACACACAAGCCGCCGCCGCCGTCGAAACAACGTTGACGTTGGCATTGTGTGAGAAAAAGGAACTACTTAAACTACAGTGACCAACATACATTTTATTTTTAACATTTTACCACACACAAGCCGCCGCCGCCGTCGAAACAACGTTGACGTTGGCATTGTGTGAGAAAAGGAACTACTTAAACTACAGTGACCAACATACATTTTATTTTTAACATTTTACCACACACAAGCCGCCGCCGCCGTCGAAACAACGTTGACGTTGGCATTGTGTGAGAGAAAAAGGAACTACTTAAACTACAGTGACCAACATACATTTTATTTTTAACATTTTACCACACACAAGCCGCCGCCGCCGTCGAAACAACGTTGACGTTGGCATTGTGTGAGAAAAAGGAACTACTTAAACTACAGTGACCAACATACATTTTATTTTTAACATTTTACCACACACAAGCCGCCGCCGCCGTCGAAACAACGTTGACGTTGGCATTGTGTGAGAAAAAGGAACTACTTAAACTACAGTGACCAACATACATTTTATTTTTAACATTTTACCACACACAAACCGCCGCCGCCGTCGAAACAACGTTGACGTTGGCATTGTGTGAGAGAAAGGGAACTACTTAAACTACAGTGACCAACATACATTTTATTTTTAACATTTTACCACACACAAGCCGCCGCCGCCGTCGAAACAACGTTGACGTTGGCATTGTGTGAGAAAAAGGAACTACTTAAACTACAGTGACCAACATACATTTTATTTTTAACATTTTACCACACACAAGCCGCCGCCGCCGTCGAAACAACGTTGACGTTGGCATTGTGTGAGAAAAAGGAACTACTTAAACTACAGTGACCAACATACATTTTATTTTTAACATTTTACCACACACAAGCCGCCGCCGCCGTCGAAACAACGTTGACGTTGGCATTGTGTGAGAAAAAGGAACTACTTAAACTACAGTGACCAACATACATTTTATTTTTAACATTTTACCACACACAAGCCGCCGCCGCCGTCGAAACAACGTTGACGTTGGCATTGTGTGAGAAAAAGGAACTACTTAAACTACAGTGACCAACATACATTTTATTTTTAACATTTTACCACACACAAGCCGCCGCCGCCGTCGAAACAACGTTGACGTTGGCATTGTGTGAGAAAAAGGAACTACTTAAACTACAGTGACCAACATACATTTTATTTTTAACATTTTACCACACACAAACGTTGACGTTGGCATTGTGAGCCGCCGCCGCCGCCGCCGCGAAACAACGTTGACGTTGGCATTGTGTGAGAAAAAGGAACTACTTAAACTACAGTGACCAACATACATTTTATTTTTAACATTTTACCACACACAAGCCGCCGCCGCCGTCGAAACAACGTTGACGTTGGCATTGTGTGAGAAAAAGGGAACTACTTAAACTACAATGACCAACATACATTTTATTTTTAACATTTTACCACACACAAGCCGCCGCCGCCGTCGAAACAACGTTGACGTTGGCATTGTGTGAGAAAAAGGGAACTACTTAAACTACAGTGACCAACATACATTTTATTTTTAACATTTTACCACACACAAACCGCCGCCGCCGTCGAAACAACGTTGACGTTGGCATTGTGTGAGAAAAAGGAACTACTTAAACTACAGTGACCAACATACATTTTATTTTTAACATTTTACCACACACAAGCCGCCGCCGCCGTCGAAACAACGTTGACGTTGGCATTGTGTGAGAGAAAGGAACTACTTAAACTACAGTGACCAACATACATTTTATTTTTAACATTTTACCACACACAAGCCGCCGCCGCCGTCGAAACAACGTTGACGTTGGCATTGTGTGAGAAAAAGGAACTACTTAAACTACAGTGACCAACATACATTTTATTTTTAACATTTTACCACACACCGCCGCCGCCGCCGTCGAAACAACGTTGACGTTGGCATTGTGTGAGAAAAAGGAACTACTTAAACTACAGTGACCAACATACATTTTATTTTTAACATTTTACCACACACAAAAGCCGCCGCCGCCGTCGAAACAACGTTGACGTTGGCATTGTGTGAGAAAAAAGGGGAACTACTTAAACTACAGTGACCAACATACATTTTATTTTTAACATTTTACCACACACAAGCCGCCGCCGCCGTCGAAACAACGTTGACGTTGGCATTGTGTGAGAAAAAGGAACTACTTAAACTACAGTGACCAACATACATTTTATTTTTAACATTTTACCACACACAGCCGCCGCCGCCGTCGAAACAACGTTGACGTTGGCATTGTGTGAGAAAAAGGAACTACTTAAACTACAATGACCAACATACATTTTATTTTTAACATTTTACCACACACAAGCCGCCGCCGCCGTCGAAACAACGTTGACGTTGGCATTGTGTGAAAAAGGGAACTACTTAAACTACAATGACCAACATACATTTTATTTTTAACATTTTACCACACACAAGCCGCCGCCGCCGTCGAAACAACGTTGACGTTGGCATTGTGTGAGAAAAAGGAACTACTTAAACTACAGTGACCAACATACATTTTATTTTTAACATTTTACCACACACAAGCCGCCGCCGCCGTCGAAACAACGTTGACGTTGGCATTGTGTGAGAAAAAGGAACTACTTAAACTACAGTGACCAACATACATTTTATTTTTAACATTTTACCACACACAAGCCGCCGCCGCCGTCGAAACAACGTTGACGTTGGCATTGTGTGAGAAAAAGGGAACTACTTAAACTACGGTGACCAACATACATTTTATTTTTAACATTTTACCACACACAAGCCGCCGCCGCCGTCGAAACAACGTTGACGTTGGCATTGTGTGAGAAAAAGGGAACTACTTAAACTACGGTGACCAACATACATTTTATTTTTAACATTTTACCACACAAGCCGCCGCCGCCGTCGAAACAACGTTGACGTTGGCATTGTGTGAGAAAAAAGGAACTACTTAAACTACAGTGACCAACATACATTTTATTTTTAACATTTTACCACACAAAAGCCGCCGCCGCCGTCGAAACAACGTTGACGTTGGCATTGTGTGAGAAAAAGGAACTACTTAAACTACAGTGACCAACATACATTTTATTTTTAACATTTTACCACACACAAACCGCCGCCGCCGTCGAAACAACGTTGACGTTGGCATTGTGTGAGAAAAAGGAACTACTTAAACTACAATGACCAACATACATTTTATTTTTAACATTTTACCACACACCGCCGCCGCCGTCGAAACAACGTTGACGTTGGCATTGTGTGAGAAAAAGGAAACTACTTAAACTACAATGACCAACATACATTTTATTTTTAACATTTTACCACACAAAACCGCCGCCGCCGTCGAAACAACGTTGACGTTGGCATTGTGTGAGAAAAGGGAACTACTTAAACTACAGTGACCAACATACATTTTATTTTTAACATTTTACCACACACAAGCCGCCGCCGCCGTCGAAACAACGTTGACGTTGGCATTGTGTGAGAAAAAGGAAAAAACTACAATGAACTACTTAAACTACAGTGACCAACATACATTTTATTTTTAACATTTTACCACACACAAGCCGCCGCCGCCGTCGAAACAACGTTGACGTTGGCATTGTGTGAGAAAAAGGAACTACTTAAACTACAGTGACCAACATACATTTTATTTTTAACATTTTACCACACACAAGCCGCCGCCGCCGTCGAAACAACGTTGACGTTGGCATTGTGTGAGAGAAAGGAACTACTTAAACTACAGTGACCAACATACATTTTATTTTTAACATTTTACCACACACAAGCCGCCGCCGCCGTCGAAACAACGTTGACGTTGGCATTGTGTGAGAAAAGGGAACTACTTAAACTACAACGACCAACATACATTTTATTTTTAACATTTTACCACACACAAGCCGCCGCCGCCGTCGAAACAACGTTGACGTTGGCATTGTGTGAGAAAAAGGAACTACTTAAACTACAGTGACCAACATACATTTTATTTTTAACATTTTACCACACACAAGCCGCCGCCGCCGTCGAAACAACGTTGACGTTGGCATTGTGTGAGAGAAAGGAACTACTTAAACTACAGTGACCAACATACATTTTATTTTTAACATTTTACCACACACAAGCCGCCGCCGCCGTCGAAACAACGTTGACGTTGGCATTGTGTGAGAGAAAGGAACTACTTAAACTACAGTGACCAACATACATTTTATTTTTAACATTTTACCACACACAAGCCGCCGCCGCCGTCGAAACAACGTTGACGTTGGCATTGTGTGAGAAAAAGGAACTACTTAAACTACAATGACCAACATACATTTTATTTTTAACATTTTACCACACACAAAAACCGCCGCCGTCGAAACAACGTTGACGTTGGCATTGTGTGAGAAAAAGGAACTACTTAAACTACAATGACCAACATACATTTTATTTTTAACATTTTACCACACACAAGCCGCCGCCGCCGTCGAAACAACGTTGACGTTGGCATTGTGTGAGAGAAAGGAACTACTTAAACTACAGTGACCAACATACATTTTATTTTTAACATTTTACCACACAAGCCGCCGCCGCCGTCGAAAAACAACGTTGACGTTGGCATTGTGTGAGAAAAAGGAACTACTTAAACTACAGTGACCAACATACATTTTATTTTTAACATTTTACCACACACAAGCCGCCGCCGCCGTCGAAACAACGTTGACGTTGGCATTGTGTGAGAAAAGGAACTACTTAAACTACAGTGACCAACATACATTTTATTTTTAACATTTTACCACACACAAGCCGCCGCCGCCGTCGAAACAACGTTGACGTTGGCATTGTGTGAGAGAAAGGAACTACTTAAACTACAGTGACCAACATACATTTTATTTTTAACATTTTACCACACACAAACCGCCGCCGCCGTCGAAACAACGTTGACGTTGGCATTGTGTGAGAAAAAGGAACTACTTAAACTACAGTGACCAACAACATTTTATTTTTAACATTTTATTTTTAAACAACGTTTTGGCATTGTGTGAGAAAAAGGAACACAAGCCGCCGCCGCCGCCGAAAAACAACGTTGACGTTGGCATTGTGTGAGAAAAGGAACTACTTAAACTACAGTGACCAACATACATTTTATTTTTAACATTTTACCACACACAAACCGCCGCCGCCGCCGTCGAAACAACGTTGACGTTGGCATTGTGTGAGAAAAAGGAACTACTTAAACTACAGTGACCAACATACATTTTATTTTTAACATTTTACCACACACAAGCCGCCGCCGCCGTCGAAACAACGTTGACGTTGGCATTGTGTGAGAAAAAGGGAACTACTTAAACTACAATGACCAACATACATTTTATTTTTAACATTTTACCACACACAAGCCGCCGCCGCCGTCGAAACAACGTTGACGTTGGCATTGTGTGAGAAAAAGGAACTACTTAAACTACAGTGACCAACATACATTTTATTTTTAACATTTTACCACACACACAGCCGCCGCCGCCGTCGAAACAACGTTGACGTTGGCATTGTGTGAGAAAAAGGGAACTACTTAAACTACAGTGACCAACATACATTTTATTTTTAACATTTTACCACACACAAAAACGCCGCCGCCGTCGAAACAACGTTGACGTTGGCATTGTGTGAGAAAAAAGGAACTACATTTTATTTTTAACTACAGTGACCAACATACATTTTATTTTTAACATTTTACCATTTTACCACACACAAAAACCGCCGCCGCCGTCGAAACAACGTTGACGTTGGCATTGTGTGAGAGAAAAGGAACTACTTAAACTACAGTGACCAACATACATTTTATTTTTAACATTTTACCACACACAAAAACGCCGCCGCCGTCGAAACAACGTTGACGTTGGCATTGTGTGAGAAAAAGGAAACTACTTAAACTACAGTGACCAACATACATTTTATTTTTAACATTTTACCCACACACAAACCGCCGCCGCCGTCGAAACAACGTTGACGTTGGCATTGTGTGAGAAAAGGAACTACTTAAACTACAGTGACCAACATACATTTTATTTTTAACATTTTACCACACAAAACCGCCGCCGCCGTCGAAACAACGTTGACGTTGGCATTGTGTGAGAAAAGGGAACTACTTAAAACTACAGTGACCAACATACATTTTATTTTTAACATTTTACCACACACAAGCCGCCGCCGCCGTCGAAACAACGTTGACGTTGGCATTGTGTGAGAAAAAGGAACTACTTAAACTACAATGACCAACATACATTTTATTTTTAACATTTTACCACACACAAGCCGCCGCCGCCGTCGAAACAACGTTGACGTTGGCATTGTGTGAGAAAAAGGAACTACTTAAACTACAATGACCAACATACATTTTATTTTTAACATTTTAACATTTTACCACACAAAAACCGCCGCCGCCGTCGAAACAACGTTGACGTTGGCATTGTGTGAGAAAAAGGGAACTACTTAAAACTACAATGACCAACATACATTTTATTTTTAACATTTTACCACACACAAAAAACCGCCGCCGCCGTCGAAACAACGTTGACGTTGGCATTGTGTGAGAAAAAGGAACTACTTAAACTACAGTGACCAACATACATTTTATTTTTAACATTTTACCACACAAAAACCGCCGCCGCCGTCGAAACAACGTTGACGTTGGCATTGTGTGAGAAAAAGGAACTACTTAAACTACAATGACCAACATACATTTTATTTTTAACATTTTACCACACACAAGCCGCCGCCGCCGTCGAAACAACGTTGACGTTGGCATTGTGTGAGAAAAAGGAACTACTTAAACTACAATGACCAACATACATTTTATTTTTAACATTTTACCACACACACAGCCGCCGCCGCCGTCGAAACAACGTTGACGTTGGCATTGTGTGAGAAAAAGGAACTACTTAAACTACGGTGACCAACATACATTTTATTTTTAACATTTTACCACACACAAAAAACCGCCGCCGCCGTCGAAACAACGTTGACGTTGGCATTGTGTGAGAAAAAGGAACTACTTAAACTACGGTGACCAACATACATTTTATTTTTAACATTTTACCACACACAAAACCGCCGCCGCCGTCGAAACAACGTTGACGTTGGCATTGTGTGAGAAAAAGGAACTACTTAAACTACAATGACCAACATACATTTTATTTTTAACATTTTACCACACACAAAAACCGCCGCCGCCGTCGAAACAACGTTGACGTTGGCATTGTGTGAGAAAAAAGGAAACTACTTAAACTACAATGACCAACATACATTTTATTTTTAACATTTTACCACACACAAAAAACCGCCGCCGCCGTCGAAACAACGTTGACGTTGGCATTGTGTGAGAAAAGGGAACTACTTAAACTACGGTGACCAACATACATTTTATTTTTAACATTTTACCACACAAAAACCGCCGCCGCCGTCGAAACAACGTTGACGTTGGCATTGTGTGAGAAAAAGGGAACTACTTAAACTACGGTGACCAACATACATTTTATTTTTGGCAACACATTTTTTATTTTTAACATTTTACCACACACAAGCCGCCGCCGTCGAAACAACGTTGACGTTGGCATTGTGTGAGAAAAGGAACTACTTAAACTACGGTGACCAACATACATTTTATTTTTAACATTTTACCACACAAAAACCGCCGCCGCCGTCGAAACAACGTTGACGTTGGCATTGTGTGAGAAAAGGAACTACTTAAACTACAGTGACCAACATACATTTTATTTTTAACATTTTACCACACACAAAACCGCCGCCGCCGTCGAAACAACGTTGACGTTGGCATTGTGTGAGAAAAAGGGAACTACTTAAACTACAGTGACCAACATACATTTTATTTTTAACATTTTACCACACACAAAAACCGCCGCCGCCGTCGAAACAACGTTGACGTTGGCATTGTGTGAGAAAAAGGAACTACTTAAACTACAGTGACCAACATACATTTTATTTTTAACATTTTACCACACACACACAAAAACCGCCGCCGCCGTCGAAACAACGTTGACGTTGGCATTGTGTGAGAAAAAGGAACTACTTAAACTACTAGTGACCAACATACATTTTATTTTTAACATTTTACCACACAAAAACCGCCGCCGCCGTCGAAACAACGTTGACGTTGGCATTGTGTGAGAAAAAGGGAACTACTTAAACTACAGTGACCAACATACATTTTATTTTTAACATTTTACCACACACAAGCCGCCGCCGCCGTCGAAACAACGTTGACGTTGGCATTGTGTGAGAAAAAGGAACTACTTAAACTACAGTGACCAACATACATTTTATTTTTAACATTTTACCACACACACAAAAACCGCCGCCGCCGTCGAAACAACGTTGACGTTGGCATTGTGTGAGAAAAAGGAACTACTTAAACTACAGTGACCAACATACATTTTATTTTTAACATTTTACCACACACAAAACCGCCGCCGCCGCCGAAGACAACGTTGACGTTGGCATTGTGTGAGAGAAAGGAACTACTTAAACTACAGTGACCAACATACATTTTATTTTTAACATTTTACCACACACAAACCGCCGCCGCCGTCGAAACAACGTTGACGTTGGCATTGTGTGAGAAAAAGGAACTACTTAAACTACAGTGACCAACATACATTTTATTTTTAACATTTTACCACACACAAAAACCGCCGCCGCCGTCGAAACAACGTTGACGTTGGCATTGTGTGAGAAAAAGGAACTACTTAAACTACAGTGACCAACATACATTTTATTTTTAACATTTTACCACACAAAACCGCCGCCGCCGTCGAAACAACGTTGACGTTGGCATTGTGTGAGAAAAAGGAACTACTTAAACTACAGTGACCAACATACATTTTATTTTTAACATTTTACCACACACAAGCCGCCGCCGCCGTCGAAACAACGTTGACGTTGGCATTGTGTGAGAAAAGGGAACTACTTAAACTACAGTGACCAACATACATTTTATTTTTAACATTTTACCACACACACAAAAACCGCCGCCGCCGTCGAAACAACGTTGACGTTGGCATTGTGTGAGAAAAAAGGAACTACTTAAACTACAATGACCAACATACATTTTATTTTTAACATTTTACCACACACACCGCCGCCGCCGCCGTCGAAACAACGTTGACGTTGGCATTGTGTGAGAAAAGGAACTACTTAAACTACAATGACCAACATACATTTTATTTTTAACATTTTACCACACACAAGCCGCCGCCGCCGTCGAAACAACGTTGACGTTGGCATTGTGTGAGAAAAAGGAACTACTTAAACTACGGTGACCAACATACATTTTATTTTTAACATTTTACCACACACACAAAACCGCCGCCGTCGAAACAACGTTGACGTTGGCATTGTGTGAGAAAAAGGAACTACTTAAACTACAATGACCAACATACATTTTATTTTTAACATTTTACCACACACAAGCCGCCGCCGCCGTCGAAACAACGTTGACGTTGGCATTGTGTGAGAGAAAGAACTACTTAAACTACAATGACCAACATACATTTTACTAACATTTTACCACACTACAAAACCGCCGCCGTGACAACGTTGACGTTGGCATTGTGTGAGAAAAAGGAACTACTTATTTTATTTTATTTTTAACATTTACCACCACACACAAAACCGCCGCCGCCGTCGAAACAACGTTGACGTTGGCATTGTGTGAGAAAAGGAACTACTTAAACTACAAGGACCAACATACATTTTATTTTTAACATTTTACCACACACAAAAACCGCCGCCGCCGTCGAAACAACGTTGACGTTGGCATTGTGTGAGAAAAAGGAACTACTTAAACTACGGTGACCAACATACATTTTATTTTTAACATTTTACCACACACACACAAGCCGCCGCCGCCGTCGAAACAACGTTGACGTTGGCATTGTGTGAGAAAAAGGAACTACTTAAACTACGGTGACCAACATACATTTTATTTTTAACATTTTACCACACAAAAGCCGCCGCCGCCGTCGAAACAACGTTGACGTTGGCATTGTGTGAGAAAAAGGAACTACTTAAACTACGGTGACCAACATACATTTTATTTTTAACATTTTACCACACACAAACCGCCGCCGCCGTCGAAACAACGTTGACGTTGGCATTGTGTGAGAAAAAGGAACTACTTAAACTACGGTGACCAACATACATTTTATTTTTAACATTTTACCACACACAAGCCGCCGCCGCCGTCGAAACAACGTTGACGTTGGCATTGTGTGAGAAAAAGGAACTACTTAAACTACAGTGACCAACATACATTTTATTTTTAACATTTTACCACACACAAAAAACGCCGCCGCCGTCGAAACAACGTTGACGTTGGCATTGTGTGAGAAAAAGGAACTACTTAAACTACAATGACCAACATACATTTTATTTTTAACATTTTACCACACACAAGCCGCCGCCGCCGTCGAAACAACGTTGACGTTGGCATTGTGTGAGAAAGGGAACTACTTAAACTACAATGACCAACATACATTTTATTTTTAACATTTTACCACACAAAAACCGCCGCCGCCGTCGAAACAACGTTGACGTTGGCATTGTGTGAGAAAAAGGAACTACTTAAACTACGGTGACCAACATACATTTTATTTTTAACATTTTACCACACACAAGCCGCCGCCGCCGTCGAAACAACGTTGACGTTGGCATTGTGTGAGAAAAAGGAACTACTTAAACTACAGTGACCAACATACATTTTATTTTTAACATTTTACCACACAAAAACCGCCGCCGCCGTCGAAACAACGTTGACGTTGGCATTGTGTGAGAAAAAGGAACTACTTAAACTACGGTGACCAACATACATTTTATTTTTAACATTTTACCACACACAAGCCGCCGCCGCCGTCGAAACAACGTTGACGTTGGCATTGTGTGAGAAAAGGAACTACTTAAACTACAATGACCAACATACATTTTATTTTTAACATTTTACCACACACAAGCCGCCGCCGCCGTCGAAACAACGTTGACGTTGGCATTGTGTGAGAAAAAGGAACTACTTAAACTACAGTGACCAACATACATTTTATTTTTAACATTTTACCACACACAAAAAACCGCCGCCGCCGTCGAAACAACGTTGACGTTGGCATTGTGTGAGAAAAAGGAACTACTTAAACTACAATGACCAACATACATTTTATTTTTAACATTTTACCACACACAAAACCGCCGCCGCCGTCGAAACAACGTTGACGTTGGCATTGTGTGAGAAAAAGGAACTACTTAAACTACGGACCAACATACATTTTATTTTTAACATTTTACCACACACAAGCCGCCGCCGCCGTCGAAACAACGTTGACGTTGGCATTGTGTGAGAAAAGGAACTACTTAAACTACGGTGACCAACATACATTTTATTTTTAACATTTTACCACACACAAGCCGCCGCCGCCGTCGAAACAACGTTGACGTTGGCATTGTGTGAGAGAAAGGAACTACTTAAACTACAATGACCAACATACATTTTATTTTTAACATTTTACCACACACAAGCCGCCGCCGCCGTCGAAACAACGTTGACGTTGGCATTGTGTGAGAAAAAGGAACTACTTAAACTACAATGACCAACATACATTTTATTTTTAACATTTTACCACACACAAGCCGCCGCCGCCGTCGAAACAACGTTGACGTTGGCATTGTGTGAGAAAAAGGGAACTACTTAAACTACGGTGACCAACATACATTTTATTTTTAACATTTTACCACACAAGCCGCCGCCGCCGTCGAAACAACGTTGACGTTGGCATTGTGTGAGAGAAAGGAACTACTTAAACTACGGTGACCAACATACATTTTATTTTTAACATTTTACCATGCACACACAAGCCGCCGCCGCCGTCGAAACAACGTTGACGTTGGCATTGTGTGAGAAAAAGGGAACTACTTATACTACGTGACCAACATACATTTTATTTTTAACATTTTACCACACACAAGCCGCCGCCGCCGTCGAAACAACGTTGACGTTGGCATTGTGTGAGAAAAAGGGAACTACTTAAACTACGGTGACCAACATACATTTTATTTTTAACATTTTACCACACACAAGCCGCCGCCGCCGTCGAAACAACGTTGACGTTGGCATTGTGTGAGAGAAAGGGAACTACTTATACTACGTGACCAACATACATTTTATTTTTAACATTTTACCACACACAAGCCGCCGCCGCCGTCGAAACAACGTTGACGTTGGCATTGTGTGAGAAAAAGGGAACTACTTAAACTACAGTGACCAACATACATTTTATTTTTAACATTTTACCACACACAAGCCGCCGCCGCCGTCGAAACAACGTTGACGTTGGCATTGTGTGAGAAAAAGGAACTACTTAAACTACAATGACCAACATACATTTTATTTTTAACATTTTACCACACACAAGCCGCCGCCGCCGTCGAAACAACGTTGACGTTGGCATTGTGTGACAAAAAGGGAACTACTTAAACTACAGTGACCAACATACATTTTATTTTTAACATTTTACCACACACAAGCCGCCGCCGCCGTCGAAACAACGTTGACGTTGGCATTGTGTGAGAAAAAGGGAACTACTTAAACTACAGTGACCAACATACATTTTATTTTTAACATTTTACCACACACAAAAAACGCCGCCGCCGTCGAAACAACGATGACGTTGGCATTGTGTGAGAAAAAGGGAACTACTTAAACTACTACGACCAACATACATTTTATTTTTAACATTTCACCACCCACAGCAAAACCGCCGCCGCCGCCGTCGAAACAACGTTGACGTTGGCATTGTGTGAGAAAAAGGGAACTACTTAAACTACAGTGACCAACATACATTTTATTTTTAACATTTTACCACACACAAGCCGCCGCCGCCGTCGAAACAACGTTGACGTTGGCATTGTGTGAGAGAAAGGGAACTACTTAAACTACAATGACCAACATACATTTTATTTTTAACATTTTACCACACACGCCGCCGCCGCCGTCGAAACAACGTTGACGTTGGCATTGTGTGACAAAAAGGAACTACTTAAACTACAGTGACCAACATACATTTTATTTTTAACATTTTACCACACAAAAACCGCCGCCGCCGCCGTCGAAACAACGTTGACGTTGGCATTGTGTGAGAAAAAGGAACTACTTAAACTACAGTGACCAACATACATTTTATTTTTAACATTTTACCACACACAAGCCGCCGCCGCCGTCGAAACAACGTTGACGTTGGCATTGTGTGAGAAAAAGGGAACTACTTAAACTACAATGACCAACATACATTTTATTTTTAACATTTTACCACACACAAAAACCGCCGCCGCCGTCGAAACAACGTTGACGTTGGCATTGTGTGAGAGAAAGGGAACTACTTAAACTACTACGACCAACATACATTTTATTTTTAACATTTCACCACCCACAGCAAAACCGCCGCCGCCGCCGTCGAAACAACGTTGACGTTGGCATTGTGTGAGAAAAAGGGAGCTACTTAAACTACAATGACCAACATACATTTTATTTTTAACATTTTACCACACACAAGCCGCCGCCGCCGTCGAAACAACGTTGACGTTGGCATTGTGTGAGAGAAAGGGAACTACTTAAACTACAGTGACCAACATACATTTTATTTTTAACATTTTACCACACACAAAAACCGCCGCCGCCGTCGAAACAACGTTGACGTTGGCATTGTGTGAGAAAAAGGAACTACTTAAACTACAGTGACCAACATACATTTTATTTTTAACATTTTACCACACACAAAACCCGCCGCCGCCGTCGAAACAACGTTGACGTTGGCATTGTGTGAGAGAAAGGGAACTACTTAAACTACAGTGACCAACATACATTTTATTTTTAACATTTTACCACACACAAGCCGCCGCCGCCGTCGAAACAACGTTGACGTTGGCATTGTGTGAGAGAAAGGGAACTACTTAAACTACAGTGACCAACATACATTTTATTTTTAACATTTTACCACACACAAGCCGCCGCCGCCGTCGAAACAACGTTGACGTTGGCATTGTGTGAGAAAAAGGGAACTACTTAAACTACAATGACCAACATACATTTTATTTTTAACATTTTACCACACACAAAAACCGCCGCCGCCGTCGAAACAACGTTGACGTTGGCATTGTGTGAGAGAAAGGAACTACTTAAACTACAATGACCAACATACATTTTATTTTTAACATTTTACCACACACAAGCAAGCCGCCGCCGTCGAAACAACGTTGACGTTGGCATTGTGTGAGAAAAAGGAACTACTTAAACTACAATGACCAACATACATTTTATTTTTAACATTTTACCACACACAAGCCGCCGCCGCCGTCGAAACAACGTTGACGTTGGCATTGTGTGAGAAAAAGGAACTACTTAAACTACAATGACCAACATACATTTTATTTTTAACATTTTACCACACACAAGCCGCCGCCGCCGTCGAAACAACGTTGACGTTGGCATTGTGTGAGAAAAAGGAACTACTTAAACTACAATGACCAACATACATTTTATTTTTAACATTTTACCACACACAAAACAAGCCGCCGCCGCTCGAAACAACGCGTGACGTTGGCATTGTGTGAGAAAAAGGAACTACTTAAACTACAGTGACCAACATACATTTTATTTTTAACATTTTACCACACACAAGCCGCCGCCGTCTGAACAACGTTGACGTTGGCATTGTGTGAGAAAAAGGAACTACTTAAACTACGTGACGTTGAGTTGGCATTGTGAGAGAAAGGGAACTACTTAAACTAAACTACAGTGACCAACATACATTTTATTTTTAACATTTTACCACACACAAAAACGCCGCCGCCGTTGAAACAACGTTGACGTTGGCATTGTGTGAGAGAAAGGAACTACTTAAACTACAGTGACCAACATACATTTTATTTTTAACATTTTACCACACACAAAACCGCGCCGCCGCTTGAAACAACGTTGACGTTGGCATTGTGTGAGAAAAGGAAACTACTTAAACTACAGTGACCAACATACATTTTATTTTTAACATTTTACCACACACACAAGCCGCCGCCGCCGCTGAACGCAACGTTGACGTTGGCATTGTGTGAGAAAAAGGGAACTACTTAAACTACAGTGACCAACATACATTTTATTTTTAACATTTTACACACACACAAGCCGCGCCGCCGTCGAAACAACGTTGACGTTGGCATTGTGTGAGAAAAAGGAACTACTTAAACTACAGACCAACATACATTTTATTTTTAACATTTTACCACACACAAGCCGCCGCCGCCGGAAACAACGTTGACGTTGGCATTGTGTGAAAAAAGGAACTACTTAAACTACAATGACCAACATACATTTTATTTTTAACATTTTACCACACACAAGCCGCCGCCGCCGTCGAAACAACGTTGACGTTGGCATTGTGTGAGAGAAAGGGAACTACTTAAACTACTACGACCAACATACATTTTATTTTTAACATTTCACCACCCACAGCAAAACCGCCGCCGCCGCCGTCGAAACAACGTTGACGTTGGCATTGTGTGAGGAAAAGGGAACTACTTAAACTACAATGGCCAACATACATTTTATTTTTAACATTTCACCACCCACACCAATATCGCCGCCGCCGCCATCGAAGACAACGTTGACGTTGGCATTGTGTGAGAAAAAGGGAACTACTTAAACTACTCCGACCAACATACATTGTGTGAGAAAAAGGGAACTACTTAAAGTACTACGACCAACATACATTGTGTGAGAAAAAGGGAACTACTTAAAGTACTACGAATCATGGTTACCTGCCATGTCTCTCATAATTTCATACAGTTCATACACACTTTATAACTGATCTTCTGTTATTTCAAGCCATTGGCATAGTTTGTTGAAATTGCTTAGCTTAATTTCATCCTCCTTACCCTTATAATCCAAATTGTCTTTGCAAACATTATTAATTGGATTACCTTTTCACTGAAAAAAGCTGTAATGCATTTGTCGTGATATATTGCCTTTTCTGCAACTAAATCGTTACAAGCCTTTAAACGACATTAAACTTGCAGACCCCATGTGTCACTGCGTTTCTTTGCCATATCAATGCAATTCTGTTGCAATTCTAAGGTTTTCACTGAATGTACTAAAGATTGCATACGATGACGATTGTCAACAGGTGCGGGACAACCACAGAGAAAACAGTCTTCTTTCCACTGGAATTCAATGGTTGTAGACCTCAAATTCTTTCTTGGAGGTTCAATGTTTCCTGAACCAGAAGCCGCACATTCTCGTGAACAAATCTGTTCGTACCGTCGTTTATTAGTGTATGATTTGCGGCAGTCAACATGAACATTTACAACCTGCAAACTTTTCTCTAAGTACTCTCTCAGTGCATTATCTCAAAAAATTTTACTGAACTGCAGAAGTGTCGCTAAACCCTTAACTGTTTTAACAGCAATCGATTCTGCTGAATTCGAATTATCAACACAAATTTCTTTACAGATAACACAAGTATCTGGACCGCATGTGGCCTCATAACTGTTATCTGACATTATGGTATATTATGCCTGAAATGCATTTACAATAAAAGTAAGCAGCTACGATAAAAATACATGCAATTACATACCAATATGACTTGTTGAACCACAAACAGATCAAACAGCACCAGATGTAAGAAAAGTAATCCATAAACAATTGCACACCAATAACACTGTTTCAGCAATTTAGCCAAATCCGTAATAGACAACAACCACATGCTCATCTAATTTGCAATTGGTAGTAAGGTCCAAATCCTGTAGGATGCATGCAAGCATGGCTCTAATCATAATTCTCAACAGGTCCGTTTCCGAGATTGACATGTCTCTCGGCACTACTGAATGCATGACATTATCACATAGCAGTAATCACATTTCATATTTTAACCTTGCAAACGTGTTTTCAAAACTCAATAAGTAATATGAATTAATGCCATATAGAATAATACACCAAGAATCCAAATACTTCCGAAATACCTTTTGATTCAGTAAACCGCTAACAACACAGATTTCTACTGTATTATCGCTCACTGTAATTTCAGACCATTAAACATATATAACTTTTTCTCCCAAAGACGATTTCGGTGGATTTTTCACATTATACTCTCCAATGTTACCTTAATCGGATCCAGTTGTCAGATTTTCACTTACCGCGACTTCTACCTCTACCACAATAATGAATTTATATCGACCGGACTATTTGAAAACGTGAGACACGTGATGTCGTGAATATGCGCAGCTGCCGTTAAAGTAAGTAAGAAGCAGAGGGCATTAATATAATATAATATAACAAGGTTTAAAGTGGTTCAGTAGGGACTGCCCTGTGTGAGAACCACTGTTGCTCCCGTCCAATCTAATATCCTAAACTACTGAGGTTTATTTTGAACTCGTTTACAGTTGTAGCCGTTACTATCCCCTCATCCAGTTCATTCCATCTGTCCACCACTCTTGCACTAAAAAATGCTGTTTATGTCTCCCAACCCGTTTCTTGAACAGTTTCATGCTGTGTCCTCTGGTTCGATCATACTGCTTCATTGTAAAAAATCTTTCCTTTGGCATTTCCACTTTGTTTGTTAGTATTTTGTATGCCTCGATCAAATCCCCTCTCTCTCTTCTTTTTTCCAGGGTTGTCAATCCACAGTGATTTAGCCTTTCCTCATAGGTTAGTTTGTGATATCCCTTGATCATCTTTGTTGCTCTGTGTTGCACTCTTTCTAAGGTCTCTATGTCTTTCTTCAGGAATGGACACCATGCTTGAACACAATACTCTAAATGTGGACGTACCAATGTCTTGTAAAGTCTTATTCATTGCTGCCTGCCTCAGAGCCTCTTTTATCTTGTTTGATATTGTACTAAATTAAATTAACTAATTGTACTAAACTAGAGCAATTGCTTCTAAAAACTCTAATTGATTTGTTGGGTCTCAATACTACAAGTAGTTTCAGGGTTTTATTTTACGTTTTATCACGCCGGAATGTTGTATTGTTTCGATTTTAAGCTTTGGTCAGTAGCATGCACAAGAGTTAAGAATAACTGTTCAAAAATCAAGTAAAGTGGTCATATTTTGTTTGTCACTCTTATCCTTCTAACAACTTTTATTTCAACAAACAGCCGTGCTGATAAATTGCTAAGTCAATCAATCAATTGATCGCTCAGTATCAAAATGACAAGAGAAGTGCCAACAAATAACTGGAAACAATGAAGCACAATTCAGGCTAATAATAATTAATTTAGGATACCAAAGGGGAAAGCATGAGGTATGAAAAAAATACCATACAAGGCAAAACCATGTATAAACTATATAAACAGTTTGTAACCCGCACAAAATTAATACAAGCAATTAACACTGAATTCCTGAAAAAACATAATAAAACAATAATAAATTTAGAAATGTCACAAAATCACAAAGAGCTGAAGAAACTTTGGAAAACATCTAGTAATTCTTCCATTTTTATAGCTGCAAGACTAAATGTGCTTGGTGCTGGTCTGTTGTTTCGAGGAAAATTAACACAGTGATGCTATTTTTTAACCTGTGAGGCCACTAGATAATGAAATGCAATGCAAATAAATGAGCAATAAATTTTTTCCATGAAAATCAAACAATGACCAGTGCAAAAAGTGTTTATGCAGTGGCGGCTCCACCGGGGGAGCCAGGGGAGCCCGTGCTCCCCTATTGACTGCCTGGCCCCCCCAGTGGCCCCTCAGTTGGGACCCTATACTTAATGCTACATACATTAAACAACAAATGGTTGGCCCCCCATGATTAGAAGTTGCCCCCCCAACGCCCCCCCCCCACTTGCCAAATCCTAGAGCCGCCACTGTGTTTATGGATACAAATATTGTTCAGGGACACTACCTAATAGTTAGGGTCAGATATGTAATGCAATGGACAATTATTACAGTGCACTTTAAACAATGCACATGAACTATCTAATAATAGTAATATAATTAGTTATAAGCAGATAATTATATGCTTCTAAGTATTTTAAGTTTCAGTAGAACAATCAAACGTTTACATATAGTATGTTCGCAGTGAAAATCCTATCATTTCAAGTATTGGAAAGATTGTCAGTTTGGTAGGTGAATCGCAAAATTGAAGCGATCACGGCTTCTTCTGTTTCTGTAAAACACAGGATCACAATTTATTCAAAATGCAAATAACACAAATGACAATGAAATTATTAAAGAATAAATCAATCAGATTCATTTTCTTGGAGTTAAAAACAATACACAAACAGGCATTACTATCTTTCTAAGTTTGAATCTCTTGTGATGCAGTTGTTTTCATAGTTAATACCATAAATAACTCAATGATGGATTTATATAAGAACATTTTAATAAGTGAATCTGACCAGCATCCAAAATGCATTCCCAATTACAAGTTGAATCCAAGTATACTAAGACATTCTAGATATGATAGATAACAAAGGCAGAAAATACAAGAAACTACGAGAATGGGACTGAAATATCCTGTTTAAAATAAACATTTAAAAAAGTTGTGATGTTTCAAATGATATCAACCGATTTTATCATCAAATTTGCATTTGCAAAATTTGAACAAAAAATGTAATTCCATATTAAATCTGCTCAGTAAATTTTAAATATCTAAAAGAAACCTGTCAAAGAAGAAGTTGTCTTGCTTCCAATTTTTCTTCAAATGACTAATGCTCAATATCATGCTCAATGTCATAATGAAAAGGATGCATAAAGTTATGGTTTCAAATCTGAAACTCAAATTATCTGCTATTTTTGTAAGGGAAGAAATCACAAAAAGGGAGTGTAAGAAATATATAGAATGGAAAAAAATCTAAACAAACATTATCAAGCAAGAACAGTTGCAGATGTTTCAGACAGTTTTCATAAAGATAAGGAAGAAACATTTTCTTTTACAATGCTTATTGCATCTCACAACAATGTGGAACACAATTGGTATGTAGACTCAGTAGCTACATCACACATGTGTAGTGAACTAAATGTCTTCATGATGATTTTTAGAAATTACAAGCAAGATATTATTGTAACAGATGGGAGAAAACTAGAAAGGTTCATTCAGTATATTACAGGTAAAGAAGCAACAGAAAAAATAAAAATCTCAGGAGTATTGTTAGTACCAGAATTAAAGGGAAATCTAATTTCAGCAAGTACACTAATAAAGAAAGGTTTGGAAGTACATTTTACAGATCGACAATGCGAAATAACTTTTGAAGGTAAAACAGTCATAGCTGCAGCAGAATTCAATGAACTTCCTGTTCTGAGTACAGCAATACAGCAAGCTTTAAGGGCTATTGATGATCAAAATAAAGAATGCATCCATGTGTGGCATAGACGACTTGGGCATAGAGACCCAAATGCCATAAAATGACTACAAACAGAGGAACTAGCTGTTAATTTCCATGTGGAAAATTGTCAAGGGTTTTTTATATCATTAACGGGGTGTGTTGGGATAAAACAATATTGTACTTACTTACTTAAGTACTTCTGGTTTCACATGTGTGGCTAAAAGGACTGTTCAAGGCATTTAGTGTGTCTGTAAAATATTGCTAAACTATGTACTACATTGAGTACTCTTTTAAAGTCTAAAAATATGCAAGCAATAATAGTAACATTATCATAATTAAGAATCATAATAAGAACGCATCAAATCTGCACCCAACCCGATCCAGTACGATGTTATCATATAGCTACATACACTCATACATAAACATGATACAAAGGTATACCTTAAGATGTTTTTTTCCGACTATATGCCTTTCTAAGGATTTCTGGTCCGAGCAGAAAATGTTGCATGACTACAAAATATAAATTTATAATCATAAATGTAAAATTATTTTGCAAAACAAAAATTAACCAGTTTCATAAGTCTGTTCTGAACAAATCTGAAGATCAAAAGTCAAAACTAATAATCTGCATTGCATAACAGCAAATTACTACAGTTCAACTGCAAAAAGTTACCTAATAATTCTGATGTGCTCTGCTGTACGAAGATATCATGCAGAATTAGGCATTGAATATATAATCTATCAGCCAATTATCGGTTTCTACCTTTTTAACCATCTTGTCACCTCTGTGGAATAACTTACTCTAAAGCTTAAACTTAGGAAAACAAAATGTGTCACTAAGTCATCACTTGAAATACTACTGCATAACTGCCTAGGTACAATGCAGGCCACAAAGGAAGTTATAACTTAAACTAATGTGAAACAACTATAAAATATAAAGTCTGCATAACTACGGTAAGTGTTCTACTTACAGTCTCTATAATTATCAACCAGCTCATTTCTACCACAATTAGTCTTTACACAGCATGTTTCCCACTTTAATCTTTCCATATTTTCTGAAGCTTACATAAGCACACTATGACAATTCAGCAACATATTCTAAAACTTATTGCAGCTCTTCTGGTCTTAATCCAAAGAATACTTTAAATGACAGTTTTCAAGTCACCCGTGTCTTTGCATTTCACGTGCAGTATTTTCTTCAATAAAACAAATTCTAGATTGAACCATTGTTGCTTTTGTCATGTCATAAAATCATTACTTACATAACATGCAAACTGATGGACACCTGGTTTGCCAATGTCTTTTGGGCTGAGGCCTTTTTCACCAATTGAAGAGAAACTCTACAATTGAACATAAGATCAAGATAAGAAAAATGCACTGGCAAAGAAGCAGTCAAGAAACTTTGCTGTTCACACAGATTTGCAACACTGAATGATTCCTATTCTTTGGCTATTTACCAGACTCTAGACCTCTTGTATTTCCAGGAGTAAATAAGTTTGGTTTTAATACATGTCATAGTCTGATTGTTTGCTCCATTTAAAAAAAAACTAGCGAGTGACTTCTTTTCTGTGTCTCAGATCAGCCTTCTACATTGACCTCTGTGTCCCACGCACTCAATCCTCTCTTGCTCACTACTGCTAATTTACTTGGAACAAACTGCATGCATTATTACAAATGACTGCAAATGGAACCGGTTTGAAAAGATTTTAACGATAAAAGAGCAAAGACTATTGCTGAAACAATCAAAAGAGGATTTGCAAGGACTCAATGAAATGTAAAAGGTCTTTTGCATGCCATCATCAGTGGTTTTCACACAGGCTTACTTAGCCTCCTAAACCACTTAAAATCACATTATTATTATTATTATTATTATTATTATTATTATTATTATTATTATTATTATTATTATTATTATTATTATTATTATGCCATACTCTGTTCTGACAATAACTAAAAGAACACATGTTGTCAACAATAAGACAATAAGTACCATTTGAGTATATCTAACTTCTTCACAGCCTGGTAACTACAGTAAGCTCAAAATTAATCCATTATAATGGCTTAAATTATGCATCAGAATTTCAATACACAGTGATGGACTCTTGGCATAGCCTCAAGGGGGCCCAGGTTCCCAATTCAGGCTGGGATCGGTAGTGGTACTTGCATAAAACTGATGAGAATTTTTCTGGTAGGCTAAGGTGATTTAACAGATTCAATACACACAGTTATACAACTGCTTTTGACCACTGGGTAATAACAAATAAATAATTAACGTCCTCAAAATATGCATCAGAACTCACAGTCTAATTCAAAACACAAGCTGACCAACTTTGAAAATACGCAAACCCTTTCGTTGTGAACTACTCACCTTATATTGGAGAATTTCTGGAGGAAGCTTCTCATTTTCAGACCAAATATCTTTACGCTCCAGATTAATAACTGATCCATCTGCAAACTGAACCTAAAACATGAAAAAATCCCATTTCCAATCACGTTCCTATTCAAAACCTACACTTAAAAGCTTTGAAGAATATGAAAGTTAAAAAATCTTGGTTTTTGGTTTCAACTATTCCTTTCAAATAAAACCATTTAATTGCGCGTTTTAGCTGGATCTACCTTCAATAAACTACATTTTTTTTCAAAACATATGAAATAAAACTCATAACTAAGATGAGAATATTCAACACATGCACAACACCAGTGCTAACATATGAGTGTGTATAATGTAGCATCGGGGGTGGGAAGTTAGTAGAGTGGTGACAGCGTTGGACAATGGAGCAGAAGGTCACAGGTTCAACTCCCGCAGGAGCCCTAAGGTCGACTCAGCCTTCTTTCGCCAGATGGCGATGGCAACTGAGTAGCGGATTAATCCACGAAGTAAACAGGCGCGTTGCATGAGAACACTGGCCCCGTATCATGTAACCTTGCACCAGTCGCCTGGCTGTTAATAGTGATCGATGATGATGATGATGATGATGACGATGATGATATATTAATTATTATATTATTCGTTATTATTAATTATTATATTAATGGGGTAGGTAGCGTGATCGAAGAGAATATCATTTGAATGTGTAAAGAACTTTTCTCAACCGTTTCTTGCTCGTCGGGGGTTTCTCTTTACCGGTTACTTGAGGGAATCTGGCTCTCTGGCTGGAACGCATTACTGGACAGTGCTACTAACGCGACAAACCCGGAAACATTCACTAATAGACTCAAAATGCACTTGTTCGGATGCTCGTTTTAATACAACGTAAAGCGCTCTTGACTCTAGCCCGCTAGGACGTTAGCGCTATATAAATTAGCCTATAACTAACTAAGAACCAATATCTATCCACGGGAAGACAGAAGAAATAGCCATATGCCAAGAACAATGGAAGGATGCCATAGAGAAATCAGTGACTGGAAACAACTGAAGGATAACATGACATTACTTTTTTGTCATAAAATGCATGCAGTGATGTTCATTGAAGCTATTTATCATAGTGGGATATCACTTACAGAGTCAAATGATTTCCAAGGCTGGTATTATAACAATGGAGTTAGATTTAAATCTCTTCAATTGTAAGCTAACCCTAATTGCAAATACATTGACCTCCCACATCCATGCCAAATGTAAAGACAAAAATACTGTTCAATTCTGCAGATAAGTTCTACCTGATAGAGGCAAACTTCAGTTGTTCCCTTGAATACAGCGTCGTACAGAAGACCGTCTGACCGCCGCACCTTAACTGCCGCGTTCATCATTGGCATGACTTCGGGAAAACAATGCGACCACTATTTAGAATAAAATAATTTGCCTTTTTGATAAAATATAGAAAATTAAGATAGATATGATTTAGTCAATCAGTTAAATGATGTGAAGCTTAGTAAAAGCAATTAAGGTAAAATGCAAATATAATGAAATGCAATATATATATATATATAAATGCAATATATATATATATATATATATATATATATATATATAATTCTCTATGTCTGTTTGTAAGTTTGTCGGTCACGATACATGGCAGATGTTGGAAGACGCTGTTGCCATCGACAACCAAATTGTTTAATTAATCAGCTGAGCGTTTGACGAAGCGTCTTTAATGCGGCTTAACGAATCATCCTGATTGAATGCATGTTGTACGGCACCACTGGGGGCGCAGTACCCCGTGAGGCGCCGTAGGCCCTACAGGGGACACAGTCCCCTGTGTTGGGCCGTAGCCTGTAGACCCTACTGGAAGGGGGCGCATCCTCCCGTCGTAAACCAAGCACCAACCAACGTGGGGGCCAAAGGACCTACTGGGGCGCAGCCTCTCGTCGGAGACCAAGCCCAAGCCCCAGAGAGAGACCGTAGACCCCACGTGTGGGGCCGCAGATCCTACTGGGAGGCACAGCCTCCCGTGGGAGACCTAACCCCAGCACCCCGTGGGGGCTGTATCAACCACCGGGGAGAAAAGTCCCAGCCCTCCGTGGCCCATTTGGGTTCGTAAGCCTAAAAGGAGCCGTATGCCCAAAAGGGGCCATAGGTGACAGTGGAGGGTGCATTCCCTGTGGGAGACCAAATCCCATTTGAATCGTAGGCTCAAACCGTAGTCGTAGGTTCCATTATGGTGTGCAGCCCCCTGTGGTGGGGGAGGGGACAAGACCACCCAGTGGGCACATAGGAACAATTTTAAATGATAATCTACGCATTTACTTTACAGTTTCAGATTTAAAAAATTGTTAGGGCCTATATGTAATAATACAAACTTTTGCAAAAAAATCGGGAAAGGAGGTAGCCACTCTCCCCCGTCATTTTTGACGGGTTAACAGCTAGTATATATATATATATATATATATAATTTATAATTTTCACTTTTGATGAGAGGAGCCAGAAGTTGCTGGCCATCAAATGTAGATTTTACTTTTAACTAGACTGTAAATTTCACCCAAATACCTCAACATCTGCAGAAACGGTGTCATTGCTATATGAACCGTCTCTGAAGACAACTTGGAAGAACAGTTGACGTTGGACACCGGTCACCTTACATCGATAGGGACGATTATTCTGGTATTTTGCAATAACATGTTGTCCGCAATATATCAAAGGCACAGGACATGTGTTCTCCACCTGAAAACAACCGCATGAAAAACTCTGATCTTTAATCAAATGACAAAGTCTTTTCATTCTTCTAATAGAAAAAAATTACACAAGTAACAAATCAATGCCTGCAAGTATAGTTATATTCATTAATTACACTATTGTAATGTAATAGAGAGTAATGCAGCATTAGCAGAACACCTCTTGTATTTCTACTCGGAGGCACTCCAGGTTTTGAAGTCACAAGATAAAAAAGCAAGATCTTAGTTTTGCATTAATCGATTAATACAATGTGACAGCATTTCATATGGGAATAACTCACACACAGTCCAACCTTCTTCCGTTTCTTAATATCACTCTTCAAGAAATATCTCACATGTCACTAAAATTCTGGTCTAATAATCTTTTATTCATATAAGGAACACAGCATACATAAATACATAAAAACTTTAAAAAATTAATTAAAATTAATGAGAACCTAAACCTAATACTAAATAATATTTACCAATCTTTGAATGCCAGTATCGGCCAGTATCCCGTTGCCGGAATAAACCACCGGAGAAGGCTCTGAGTGACAGAATGGAGAATTCAGTTCAACAGGCGGCAGGGAATTCTCTGTACCATTTCTGCAACCGTGTGTTCCAAATGCCACTGAAGCAGTCTGACAAGTGGAAGCTTTGGATGTCTGGCAAGAAAGTACGGTGTTCCCCAGAAAGCTGGCAGTCGCTGCGGATGTAGCCGAACAATAAGAGTCCCATGTCTGGTCTTGTGTGGTCAACATCTTGGGAAATTCCGCCAAAGTATACGGACGATCAGAAGGAACAAGAACAGCCATTGTCTCTGACGTCCCACCAACGTCGCTCCAAAATCTTTCGTGACAATCTACTGTCGGCATGGCAACAGATCTGTAAGCGTCCTCGACTTTCGACCCTTCAGCAACCTCAGCCTCAACGGCCTTGCCAACAGCGTCGTCCACATGGACCTCCTGTTTCCTCTTCACTCGCTTTTCATTCTTTCCTTTGCAAGATGATCTCTTCTGTGACTTGGATTCACTCTGACCACTTAGAGAATTTCCTGAAAAGTTGGGATTCACATCCAAGCGAGTATCCTGCACTTTGGCTGTTAAGATCGGCATGGACTCGTCAAACTCTTCGGATTTCTTATCCGGTAGAGTCTCAGCAATGATAGGATGACGGTAGCTCCTGGCTGCTTCATCAACAGGATCGCTGTAAAGACATGCATATCACTGTAAACAATTACAAATTACGATGTCAGTTTTGGAAATCTTATACATATTTAACTCCAGATTTAGCTCCACATTTAACAAGAATAATAAACCGATACATGAAGACAATTTTAAAACTTCAGACACAAGGTCAAGAAAGAAATAAAATATCATCTAAAGAAAAGAAACAAATCTAACTGCATCTTATACAATTACCAACCAAACCAGAAGTACCATTCTGCTAACTCTATATCTGATAAATGTAAAGACGAAACCAGCAAGAAACCACAATGAAGTAAATTACAAAAGCCATATAAAATTTATAGTTAATTCCACACATGCTCATGCTTCCTAAACCTACATTATATTATTAACATATTGATTGCTAACCCTGGAAGGTTGGCAGGTGATAATGCAGGAGGATTGGCCAATCTTGCAGAGGTACCACGTGAGTTCAATTTATACCGGTCGTCCTCTGGATGGGCCCCACGGTCGAGACCAACCTTCCACAGGTCATACCTGTCTGGCTGGTACTTCTTTATGAAGCAGTCCATCTTGAAGTTAACCACGTCTTCATTGCAGAAACACTGACACACAGAGACAGACAAGCACAACAACACTCAACAACTGCAGCTGCAATCAAAATCAAACTCAAACAAAAACGGAGCTAAACGAAAATAAGTAATCAAGCATTTTTACTCTGCCTTCGACTGTCACTGAAAAAGTGGCAACAAGACTCACTACAAGGAATACAAGGAATAATAATTACCAAAGAGAATTCATAACAGTCATTTCAAAGTAGTCTAAAGTGCTCCACTGAAGGTACTCCATTAGCAGCTGCTGACTACATGGCCGTCTTTTTGAAACAACTTAAACCCATCTCTTTATCAACACACAGTAGTAATTCATTGGTAGCGCTTCTGATTGATTCTTCACAAGAGGTGCTATATAAATATCCTGTTACGTTGCATTTTGCATAGGTAAATTCTACAAGACAATTATTTAGCCAGAAATCATTAAAACAATTACATGCCTGATCAAACCCTATGCATTCACAATAATAAACATCAGATTATTTTAGAAAGTCAACTACACGAAATTAAAGAAACTTCTTCATTAACTGGGCTTTAATTGCGGTAAAGTAAACAACAACGGATCGAAGTGAACCTGATGGCAGCGCTTTCCGTAGTCAATCCACCGAAAACTGGCAAAGTTGATGGCCTCTGCACAATTATACCCGTGGTTGAAACCAGAATGATAACTGTGCGGGAAAGTTATCACAAATTCTCCAGGATTCTGAGTAATCTAAATGCAAAAACCAGTGCTGTTCAGGCCATTATTCCTGCTGAAGTAATTGTCAGGGTGTTTTTGAAGAATAAAATTGATTACGGGTTTTTCATTAGCTATAGTCAAAATTCTAGAAGAATAACTCTAGGAAGTAGAGATGAAGGTGGAAATAGTAAGTGTGTTATGTGTGAAGTGCTTAGCAATTTTTCAAAGTGTCGTTATGTTCTTTCAAAGTACATTTTTGTTTTATTAAAACATTATAATTTGAAATGTCGTGGCTGTTTATGAAACCAGTGTCACTGGGACCAGAAACATCAGTCTCGGTGACAGCAATCAATTGTAGTTATAATTACCATGCTATCTATCAGTAATCAATTATAATTACCTTACAAGTAATCGATAACAATTACTGTCCAACCAAAAGTAATCAATGTCTGTCTTGACATTACTGGGAAGTGTTAATGCTGCAATAATTGCAGAGGACTATTAATAATTGAAAATCAAAATATGGCACGCAAATAATTAAGACAGTAATTTTTAAATGGGATTATAATAATAATACTGTGATTTTAAGTGGTTTAGGAGGCTAAGCAAGCCTGTGTCAAAACCACTGAAGCAACTCTCTGCATTAGATTACGGTAATCATTATTAGTAATCAATTACAATACGTTCAATAACTGCTCCACACTGAAATAATTGATTACAATTACCGTACAACTACTTGCTTCTGATAATCAAATAGGTAATGACTTACTTTATAAATCAAATGCTTGACAGCACAGGCAAAAACAAACACAAATCCATTTTTCATAAAAGACATCAATACCACAAAGCAGATAATAAACAAGACAAATTTCATACATTTTGTGATTTAATTACTCTTTTTTTCTTCTGCTGCCTCTTGAACTAGTTTCTAAACCATTTTCCAAATTTTTCAACTTATTGCAAGTACTTCCAATAGTAGGCTACTGTGTTGTAGTGGGCACTGTTGATCCATTGCATTGCCTTCTTATTGTACATTCAAGATTCAAAATATTCATTACAAACATAATTCAATGGCTCAACACGCAGGACAACACCCACGACAATAAAGGTGGAACTCACTCTGCTGAATGGTATAGCGCTATCATGTAGGACATGAGGCGATATGTGAGTTGCTTTGTGCCTCAGGAATGCAGGACATTGTTTCGCCTCATCAGGAAAGCAGTCTGCAATATAAAATTTGTAGTCTCATTATAACAACTTGTAACATTAAGACCAATAGTTTTACTTGATATCTTTCTAACTTTTCCAATCAGCAACAATTTGAAATCTTGAAAAAAGTGCAACAAAAAGTTTGACTGGTTTTGCCTGCCTAAGATTCAAGCACATAATCAACCATAACCACCTCAGTATTCACCTCATTATAGCAGAATTCCATTAAATTTGACAAGTAACACAGGCAGCAATATTGTAATAAACATGAAGACCACAATTATCATACAAAACGTTCCCATATATTGCATTTATATGTGCCAGACATTCATACATAATCAAAAGACATACCAGTACTACAATTGTAAAGAAAAGCAACGGAGCAAAAGGGATTTACTAGAAACTATTGCAACTCTGCAGAAATTGGTATACCACTGATGTATCATTTACTGTATTGTGTTCACACAGAGCATGCTGGAGTATTCTTCTTATTATTATATTTGACAATTTATATAGTGCAATAAGCATGGCACAGGCCAAAGTCAAGAGCACTTTAAAGGGGCACTTTTAGGAGATATTAAATAAGCGCGTCTTTAGTTTCTTTGCAAACATTTCGGCAGAGGTCGCTTTAGTCACTTCTTCTGGTAACGTATTCCATATAAAAAAAAAGGTAACGGTAAAGGTTCACCCATACTCGATTTCGAGCATTGAGCCTGGCGCTGATCTCCGGTGTCAGGCAAGCAGCGATGCAGGTGGCTAAGCCATTAATCTAGAGTAGTTTGCCATTGCTTTCTCTAGACCCACATTTTACCTTCGCAGCCACAGCTGCTACTCAGTTGCCACCGCCCTCTAGCGAATGAAGGCTGAGTTGACCTTAGGGCTCCTGCGGGGATCGAACCCATGACCTTCTGCTCCATCGTCCAGTGTTGTTACCACTCTGCTAACTTCCTGCCCCATTCCATAGTAGTTACCACTTTTATCTTTAATATTGTTACTGTTATTACTATTTATTATTATTACTATTATTATTATTGCTATTATTATTATTATTATTATTATTATTATTATTATTATTATTATTATTTATTCACTAAGGAACTGGACTGGACATATCCTGAGAGGAGAATCATAGAATCACTGCTTAGAACAGTAAAGGAGAAAAGATAAAAGGAAGGCCAAGAAGAATGCTATCAGACTGGATGATGAAAACAGATGGACAGCGTCACAAGACCTATGCAGAAATCAATGGAGAGAAAACACGCAGAGAGGAATGTAAACAACGGAGCACTGAACCTGTCTCTGGATGGAGAACATGATGATGATGATGATAATGATGATTATTATTATTATTTTTATTATCAAACAGAATACCAGGTTGAAATTGAAAATTTATAAGAATCACTTTTCTACTGCAGAACGTACCTGCAGCCAGTCGCTCAAATCTGAATCCGTGACTTGGAGGAATGGCATACCAAGACTTTGGAGCACCATAGTGAAGATAATTGATGCTATAAAGATCCATGTCTTCAGTATGCCAGCAGAAACATGTCCTCCACATTCCAAAATACAGGTAGGCTGTGTTGACGCCTTCAATGGTATCATGGTTGTCGGAGCTCATATGATCCAAGATAGTACCAAGATGATTAATGTTCCAGAAGTCCTGTTTTTCGTCAAACAAGCTTCCAGGAACATCAGCACCATAGATCACTGGATTGAATGTTAAATTGATGAAGAACTTTCGCTCCAACTCACTAAAGTCGTCGTGACGCGGGGTGCAATGACTTGGAATTTCAAAATAAAAAAAGTCGAAAATAAGAAGCTAAAGCATCAAAGCAAATCTTAAGTACAAAACAATAAAAGTTTTCAATATTAAGTATTAATCATTATAATCACCACCACCATCCACCATCACCATCTTTGTCGTCATCAGCATCATCTTTATTATTACACCACCGCCATCATTATCATCAGCAGCAGATTTATTTTTATATGAATGTATTCACACAAACAATGTTACCATAATCTTAAACATGTAACAAATTTAGTTAATTTCTTTGACCCTTTGAAACTGGATTCCACTATGGTCCTCAAGTTCTCGTGGAGAATGAGATTCAAAGCATAAATAATATCAGATAAATTTCAGATTAAGGCATGTACCTAATGTCATTTGCAAGTTTCTTGAACTCTTTCACACGCATTGGCTTTTGTTGAATGTTGCGTACTGTGAAGAGACCTCTTTGTCCAGAAAACGTCTGCAGGATTGGAGCTGGAATAGTAAAGCTGTCTACATCGCCATAACCACCTTGCATGGCATCCATTCTTTAGGAGGGATCACCTGACCAACAGCAGAACTTTCTTATCAAGTAAAGAAAAATCAGCACATTAGCTGGAAGACATCAAACTAAAAATATATACATACTAAATTTCCCAGTCTGAAAAAAATTGTACAAAACATGACATGTAACTTAAGTTTTAAATTCTAGAACTACAAAAACACATAATTATTAATTTTAAAAACACAAAAATTGCGAAAATAAAATAACTTGCATACAATACACACGTGCACACGCATGCACACACACACACACACACACACTAAATACAATATTGTAAAATAGGATATTGTTTGTGTGGTAACAGGAACTAGGAATGTACTGTACCCACTTGTCTGCAATACTTTCCAGAAATTAAAAAGTTCACAACTGTAACAGGGCCTGAAGATTCAAAAAATAAAAGCAACTTGGACAATACGCATTAGTAGCAAACTTTTGAAAATGGGTAAAGTGCATTGTCAGATCTTAACCCTTTTGGCTCTAACATCAATCTCCAAAAGGCTCCACATGTTTCTTAGTCATAACATGTGTGTAGGTTGACACAAATTAGATAACAGATAATGATATAAATCTTCTGCTAGTCAGATAAGACTAACATTAGAAAGTCATACTGCATGCCAGGTTACTACATTCTAGTCTAAATGAGAGTAGAATCTTCAGCCAAAACAATAATAAAGATTTTACTAAAATCCTAGGCATTTACAAACCTTGGCCAATCCAATCTCATGTGCTCCCTGCAGTTCCATGTATTCAACATATCGTGAAAAATCTTTAAACTCATCCATGGTTGGATAAAAGATTTGAATCTTTGAGTGCTTGTGGCTTCCTTTTGAAGATTCCATTTCCTCACTGGAAGTAATGAATCACAGAAATAGGAACATTCTTTGGGTAACACACTGCATTTGCTAAAGCTTGTATTAAGAAAGAAAACCGTTATATCAAATCCTTTAAAACTCAATCTTCTGAATAAGACTTCAGTATACTAAATACAGAAACATTCTGAATAACCTTCTCCTAAAAGCTAAAAGAAACTATAGTATTCCCATAAATTATTTATTCACAGAGTGTATCAAATTAGACATGGAGTACCATATATGTGGAAGGTTCTTAAAAACTTGCTCAACCAATATCAAAGTTGTAATTTACCTGAATACTTAACACGCAAAGACCAAAACAGCACAGACCTCCTTATTATGGTGACTAAATTTAATGAATATATTACAAATATAGGTCCCTCCATAGCAAAAGCAATTAACACCCAGCCTCATCAGTCACAAGCCCATGTATCTTAAGAACATAAACCCAATAGTTTCTTTCTCAATCCTGCAACTACAGAAGAAATGACTGCTGACCAAATAAATAGGAAGAGGGAATTAATCGTTACTAAAAAGACTGTCTTTGAATTTTTCTCGGGGCATTCATTCTTAAAACCCTGTAATGGCTTCTTATGAAGTATCAAAATTAATTGCTGAAATTAATTCTCACAAACAGCATCATACTTCTCATTAAAAAGTTTTGGGTTAGCTTGATTTCTTTACATTTTGTAACAGTAAATGCTTCTTTATTTTAATAGGTGAAAATTGTATGGGCATTCATATGTTTTATTTTGCCCATGCTATAGTTGTGCTAGTACTGTATAGGCGGTAAAAATATTACTGGGCCACGAAGGAGAAGTATAAAAATAACCGGGTCATGGAACAAAAAGTCTGGGAAACGTTGCTAGACAACGAAACAGTTCCAGTAGCCGAAAGCAATTACAGCAACAGAAATAATTGCAAATCTTGCAAAAACTGCATTGTTTGCTGTTACTGTGTTCTCTAGAAGTTTAATTTGCATAGCTTTGCTCATTCAAATTTATTTCTGGCTTACAAATTTGTGTTGACATTATCATCATCACAAGTTGTAATATATCATTTTCTAAATCGAAATACATTTTGAACAGATTAAGAAATTTGCTAAGCCATTCAAATGTGCAATCATTTATTTTGAAGACTTGTGAAAAGAATCTTCATCTCCAAATTAAATAAATAATAATAACAAGGTTCCAAGTGGTTCAGGCCCTTTGTGAGAACCACTGTTGTACTGTTGTACCCTTCCAATCTAGTATCCCATAGCACTGTCTTCTCATCCGATTCATTCCATCTGTCAACTACTATTGCACTTAAAAAGTGCTGTTTGTGTCTCTCAACATGTTTCTTAAACAGTTTCATGCCTAGTCCTCTGGTTTCATCATAATGATTCATTGTAAAAAAAACCTTTATCTTGGCATTTAAATACAATGACATAATAGACTCTTTGGCATCTACAAACAACAGTTACTGCATCTGTAAACTCTAGTCTGATTTGTTAATTTGTAAAACTAAGCAGTCTTGTTAAAAAAATTGTTCCAAACCTAGCAACAAATTTAAAAATTTCAGAAAGTGGAAGTTGTTGAAGGCAGTGTTTTTAGAATATCTCAACCCCTTTTAAATGGCATAGCGGGTAATAATGTCTTACACATATCTATCGCAAATATGTAAATCAATACGACATATATATAAATGTGTAAAAGTGGGCTGCGGTAAGTGGGCTGCGGTAATGAAATTTCCTGGTCCATTTTGGCAGGCCAGACCAACCCATAGCAGCACATGAAGCCATGAAGGCAAGGACCATTGAAGAAAAGCTTTTTTTAGTTCAAGAGTTGTTTACAAATGGAACAGTTTCAACAAATAGCTGAAATAGCAAAAGCTGAAACAATAAAATGATTTAAAAGTTTTCTAGGAGAACTGATTAAATGCTGAAACATTATAAAATGTATAGTATTTTCACATAGGCTAACTTACAACTTAGCTTCCTCCTTGTTCTCACACAGGGCAGACCCTACTGAACCACTTTAAACCTTATTATTATTATTGTTATTATTATTATTATTGTTATTATTATTATTATTATTATTATTATTATTATTATTATTATTATTATTATTATTATTATTATTATTAAACCACTTGAAAATCATGTTTTATTATTTTCTATTATTATTTCTATTTCTATTATTTTCTATTATTATTAATTTTTACTATTATTTCTATTATTGTTAATCACGTTTTTATTATTTTCTATATCATAGGTGCAGCACAAAAGAACACGATCAGGGATATTTCTAGGATTGTGAATTTGGGGAGTGCCGACCTCAAATTGGAGGGGGACTTTTTGCAAAATTAAATTATTAAATAGAAAATTTAGAACTATATCTATTGCCCATATCATTTTTCAAATTTCTGATTACAAATGTGGCATGACTGATGATTTTGCTAGGGTTAGGGTTAGGGTTACGGCCCAAACCCTAGTCCTAACCCTAACCCGACTGTTGCGTTCGGGAAAATATTTGTTTACAAAAAAGCCCTGCGATTATCAATATTGTCATGCTGAAAAGTACAACAGAACGAATTTAAATACTCAAATATGAATTAACCTCTATTGGATGATCTAATCTAATCTAATCTAATCTTAAACTTCTATAGCGCCACTTTCATAATGCACAGGAGCATCAACCGATGGCACACCAAATCCAAATCACTAAAGATCCAGGTCAAATCCAGGGTATCCGGCCGGACAAACGGGTGACAGTCTATGGTGGATAAGCCCGGTCAAAAAGATGGGTTTTTAATCTTGCTCTAAAAATTTGTAAAGAATTTGCAATGCGAACATGCTGAGGCAATGAGTTCCAGAGTTTTGGGGCGGCCACTGAGAAAGCACAAGAACCAAGAACTGTCCGAGTATGGGAGATGGAGAGAACTATTGCAGGCGAGGATCTGGTCGAGTATTTGTTTGCTTGTACAGAAAGTTTTGAAAGAAGGTAACTGGGTTCCTTATAATAAAGTGTTTTGTATACCTGAAAGCAGATTTTAAAGTCTATCCTTTCTTTAATTGGAAGCCAGTGAAGACCCTTACAGACTGGGGTTATGTGCTCACGTTTTGGGGTTTTCGAAACTACCCGAGCCAATGAATTTTGAACACGTTGGAGTTTAGCCAGGTTTGATTTAGAAATGCCAAAAAGAAGGGAGTTGCGATAATCAAGACGACTGGACACTAAGGCATTTGCCAAAAGCATTAATGCCGGTTTATTCAGAAATTTCCTAATACGATACAAATCAGGAAGGTGGTAGTGAGCTACTTTACAAATGCTATTTGTGTGAGTTGAGAAAGAAAGCGTGGAATCAAAAATTACTCCTAGATCCCGTGCAGAACTACTTACAAGAACAGTTGAATCGCCAAGTTTAAAAGCATTTATAGAATCAAATTTCTTGAGCTGGGGCTTTGTGCCTAAAAGTAAAAATTCAGTTTTAGCCGGGTTTAAAAGCAATTTGTTTGAATCCATCCGGGACTGAATATGAGAGAATGCTTGAGAAATAGTTTCCAATGAAGATTCTGATGAAGACTTACCGAATTAAATGATGATAGTCCCGCCGCGCTGTTGCTCAATCCTCCGCCGCTCGCGAATAAACCTCTCTTCGAAGATATTTACTCAAAGCCTCCGCCACTCGCGAAACCTGTCTTGGAAGATACCTACCGCTACTCAAATCCTCTACCTACCGCTACTCAAATCCTCCGCCGCTCCGCGTGTGTTTCCAGCTCAGCCAGCTGATGACAACAAGGAGTATTATTAGAGGAGACGGCATTACGTCATTTGGCTGAAGCCATCTATTTGGGAAATTCCCAAACGGCAGCCACATTGGTAGACCCAAAACATCATCAGCTGGGAATAGCTGTGGGAATGTTTTACCAATGTTCTAAGAACTTTTTATTAGTATGTATTGAAAATGGAGATTCAGATCAGTGAAGATTCCAGGATTTGGCAAGTGGGGAGGGGGGCGTTGGGGTGGCAACTTCTAATCATGGGGCCTACCGTTTGTTGTTAGGTATGTAGTATTAAGTATAGGGTCCCAACAAGAAGGCCACTGGGGGCCAGTCACTCAATAGGGGGCACGGACCCACCCTAAGCCCAGTGGCGGCTCCAGGATTTGGCAAGTGGGGGGGGGGCGTTGGGGTGGCCGTTGGGGTGGCAACTTCTAATCATGGGGCCTACCATTTGTTGATAGGTATGTAGTATTAAGTATAGGGTCCCAACAGGGGGTCACTGGGGGCCATGCACTCAATAGGGGCACGCTTCCCTCCGGGCCCCCGCCCCCCTGTGGAGCCGCTGTCGTATAAAATAAGTTCCGCCATGAAATAAGTTCCTGAGCGGTCTGCTGGTAGGATATAAAGTTATGACCTACCTTGAATTTTCAGTGATGACCAAAGATGTAGATGGTTAGGATATAAATTTGCAATTAGTCAGTTTGACATCTTTCTGCCGATCGATTTATAGCCAGATTTTATCTAGTCTTTCCCTTCCATGTAAGAGAATGCGAGAAATCATTTCACTCTCCAGCTCTTGGCAGATTAAGCCTAATATTATTAATGCAAAATAACCTCTGTTGTGTTTTGTCTTGGGTGACATCTGTGAAACAATTCAGGTGCTCAGGCAGTGGCGTATTTAGGATTTTGGTAAGGGGGGGGCCAGACACTTTCAACCTGACATGTTACAACTTTGGAAAAAAGTTGACGACCTTTTTTTGCTTGACATCGAGACCAAAGGGGGGGCCATGGCCCAAATGGCCCAATGGTAAATACGCCACTGTGCTCAGGCATGAAAGTGTGCCGCTCAGGCACTATACTTTTCCGCGCACACTCAACAAAATTTAGAGGGAACATTGGTCCAGATTCATTGGAAACATCGACGGGGCTTCAATCGGTGCAAATATGAAATCTCTACGACACCACAAATTTTCGCTCAAATTTCGAAAAATAACCCTGGACTATATATTCCATGAAAAATTTTCGGGCGACCCAAAAATTCATGTCGATATTTCACCCAAATTTCTATTTAGAACCTTCAAACACCTTGCAGTGATGTCAGTGGAGTAGAGAAATCCGTCACTTTCCACCCTATTAATGTGTCTATATTGCAAAATATAATAATGGTGGCTATACATTTTATAGATTTTCAAACCTTTAAAGCAGTCAGATATCTGATAGATATCCAACATGCGGGTCCAGAACTGTCCAGGTCTTTTCTTTATTTGAATCAGAAAGCCCCCCCCCACATTGTCCAATCTAATACCGATAAGATAGTCAGATTTTCTGATTTTCCATAATGTAGTCACTCTCACAATGTGGGTGATCGAGTCTTGAAGCGTAAAAAAGTTTACGCCTTCAAAGATTTACTGCTATTTAGACTTGAACGCTTCTCTTCAAGATGTTATAGAAAAACCGCAATGTTATTAGCTTGTGGCCACCTGCCGAGTAAACTAGCAAATATTCATTCAAATTCGATCACTAGATGGCTTTATAAGTAAAACCTGTGCAAAATTAACTCTTAAATTCTGTCAAATATCTAACATTATAAAATCCCGAGATAGTTTTTATAGGAATAGACGCACCATCACAGTTACACATGATCAGGGATATTTTTACCCCCTCATCACCCCCAAAATCTGGGACCGACACCTCCCCCCAATCTGAGCCTGGTATGACCTTTTTTGCTAGTCAGACTTTTTTCTGCAGGGACTCCCAAAATATACCGCCACCCCCCCAAATTGATAATCCTAGAAATAACCCTGCACATGCTGTAAAATCCGGTTAATATAGGGCCTAATGCCCAACGGAAGTCAAGTCGTGATTTCAAATTGTAGAAATGCTACAATAGCCTAAAGCTAAAAGCGAAGCTAAAATAGAACTCATGTGTTGTCCAGCTCCTATAAATATTCTGAACCCTACGGCAGGGTTTGAATATAGGTTAAGGGCTATGTATGGATTTGTAATTACCAAGGCGCATATAGACGGTACGCCTAGATGGAGAAACTCTGCTTCAAATAGAACGCACGGAATCGATTAGGCTTAGTTTCAGTTTAGACTAAGTCTTATTTTTGTTGTTAAAATATTCTGCATTTGCTTTTAAAGCTCAAATTCCCAAAATGTAAAAATCCCAATTACACCGCACTGCATTTGAAGTCAAGCGAGACTATAGGGGCCAACCTGCACTGCATTTGAAGTCAAGCGAGACTATAGGGGCCAACTGTTAGGCGACGCCCTGTTTGGAAATAAAAAAATCCGCAGTAAAGAGTAAACTAAAGGTTCGCCCATACCAGCGACGCAGGTGGCTTGGGCCATTCATTATGCCTATTATTATTATTATTATTATTATTATTATTATTATTATTATTATTATTATTATTATTATTATTATTATTATTATTATTATTATTATTATTATTATTATTATTATTATTATTATTATTATTATTATTATTATTATTATTATTATTATTATTATTATTATTATTATTATTATTATTATTATTATTATTATTGTTGTTGTTGTTATTATTATTATTATTATTATTATTATTATTATTATTATTATTATTATTATTATTATTAGCCATCATCATCATCATCATCATCATCATTTGCGACAATTTATATAGCGCAGTAACATGACTGCATTGACTGGAGATAAAGAACTTTACAAAGTTGTCACTTATAAGATATGGTAAATAAGTGTATATTATTACTCTAGAGTGGTTTGCCATTGCTTTCTCTAGACCCGCGTTCAACCTTCGCAGCCAAAGCTGCTACTTGTTTACCACCGCCCTTCAGCGAATGAAGGCCGAGTCGACCTTAGGGGCTTCGGCGGGAGTCGAACCCGTTCCGTCAGCGTGCCGTTCTAGCGTGTTACCAATCTGCCATCTTCCCGCCACAAACCAGTAGTATCGTAGCTAAGTAACCTACGGGATTTCAAGAAACGTTTATATAACGAAAAATTCTATATAAAAAGCAGAAAACATTTTGTTAATTTAAATATACACGTGCAGTCGATCATGTGATATTCGGAATGTTTGACGTTTTCAAAATTCACTAATACGGGTATAAGACCCATAACGAAATGTTCTCAGTCTGTTGGCAGTGTACTAAAAATCTTTTCGATTAGTTTACTGAGTACTCTCAAAGTACTGTCTAACGACGTCATGGAGATTTTCATAGGCACTCTGAAATACAAAAATAAACGAATAGCTTATAGATCAGTATATATCGATATTAGTTCATATTAATTAACCATTTAGGCCTAGTTCACTGCGTACTCTCTCTCTCTCTCTCTCTCTCTCTCTCTCTCTCTCTATATATATATATATATATATATATATATATATATATATATATATACAATATATACATATATATATATATATATAATATAGATATATATATATATATGCCTTGTAAGAAGTCTTGTCTTACCAGCGTCGGGATAAAACGGGAATTTGATGCCCGAATATCGTAGACTATCTGGTAGATGTCGACTTCGTTTTCTTCAGTTATCATGTCAAAAGCATTGAATGCGGCAACACAGAATCCACCAATCCGTTCGTTTCTGTAGAAAGATTAAGCGCATAAGAATAAGCAGCTACTGCTGTGCTGCTTTCCGGGGCGCTGTAGAAGTTTACGAGATTTTACTTTACTTTACTTTATTCTCGCCCCCAGAAAATTTCTATCCACAGTGGAGGTGGGACAACTAGAAACCACAACTTTTCCATCTCCACCATGCAGGCTTGCGTCGACCAGTGGTGGGGCGAAGAACCTCCCTACCATTACAGATAGAACATTGAAAAATATATCAGCATCTCTGCTTACGGCGACGCGATGATCACTGGGTCGTTAAACGCCAGCGTGCGACTCTTCATCATTGCGCATGCTTCGGACAGACTGTCGTAGTCAACGCAGTCTCTGTTCGATGATGAAACAGTAGTGTTTAACAGCGTTATGCTGTGCGCCTCGGACGGATTTGTCTAAAAACAAGAACCCTTGGAAGATAAATGAATCTGCTTCGATAAGCGTTTCTTTGCAACGATTTAAGTCTAGCAAATGACGTCTCTAGGGGGCAGGGGGCAGGGGGCCACACCGGGTGACACGTATTACATCACAAAGTGGGGTGTGGGAGTGACATCAACGCGTTTGGTGCTTGTAAATTAAATATAGCTAAGCGATTCCGTTTGTACGTATGAGCTGGTACAGGATGACTCAAGAAAGTCCATGGCAGTTTTTTTGCAAGGGTGCGGGGAGGGGCAGTCAGTGTGATAGTGAATACTCTATTTGGAGACGCCAACATGTCCGTTATTTATAAACAACGAAACGGTTTTAATTAATGACAATACTTTCCAGATATACTCTATTAGTTATTTAGTTGGAGTATAAGAGACAGACTATAGTCTCCCACGGATTCCGAAATAGTTAATACGCGGCTCTTCCCTCGATCGCCCTACTAGGCATTCCGTTAGATATTCGCCAGGTCTTTCATTTAGTTGATGTCCCTAGTTCTCGTACAGTCAATGGCGTTAGTGTGTAGTATGAAATGGCTGGGTGTGCTCTATTTCAAATCCTGTAGATCGAAATTGGTAATGATATTATTGATTATTCTTGCAAAGTTTAAAGCAGTGAAGACGGAACAAGAGGAAAATATGGCTTTTGTCGGAGAATTTCTTCAAGTCTATTAGATTTTTACATATCTAGGACCTATATAGCTTCTATTCAACAGGCCTTCAATAGGCTTCTCTCACAGAGCGAATTAATTATAAAACTTGTTTTTTGATGTCTATAAAACCTGTTGCAGGCCTGTAATGAACCAGATATCTTAAATTTCCATGTAGCCCAATGTAAAGTAGTGGCATAGAGTGAGTACCTCGTTGGCGTACGTTGACTGTTGATTTAGCTTTAGGTCGTAGACAGTAATGCATTTGCCTTCGACTGTAGAACCAAGTACCAGATCAAAATCCGAAAAACCAAGAGTTTTTATATTTGCTACGACAAAGGGCATCTCTTCCTAAAATTCCACATCCAAGAATAAATAACACAAGGAAACTAACAGACTGACTGACTGGTTGACTCATGCAGTCACTGAATTCGCTCAATCAATCACCGAATATGAATGACTTCGTAATGTCTTCTTTACCTGTGCTAATTTCTGAATTTCGCAAGGGTTTACGGTTGATAAATGCGAATTCGATTAAGGATCGAAAATGTCAAATGAACTTTAATCGCATTAGTACATTAGCACGAAACTTAAAATAATCAAATAGTCATATTTCAATCGTTATAAATTAATAGGCTTCGAAATTTAAAAATACAGATTTAAGTCGAAAATGTCGGTTACCTGACTTTTACTGACGAACAGCGCTAAGGTGGATTTATGAGTGACAAACAACTTCCAGAATTCATCAGGACTGTCTTTGTGAGAAACTGACTTGACAATATAATGGACATTCGACGTTATACCCTACAATGACAATTGCCAATAATTAATATCGGTTAGCTCATCATATAGGCCCCTGCACGCACTGATACTTCTGTAATAGTTTAAAAAGAGAATAACCTATACTAAGACGAGGGATAGGCAGGGATATTTTTACACCCCCTAACACAACGTCTACACCATATAAACCTTGGAGCAAATGCTCCAACGAAAAAGAGGGGGAAGGAATTTTTTGATTTATGGGGGAAAGGGAAATTTTTGAAAGAACTTTCGAGGAAAGTTACGCCGTTATGGTTCATAATCTGCCGATTACAAATTATCATCTCTATGACGTTGAAGTTGATGTATGATAAGATATGACGTCGTCATAGACTCATAGTCATCATACGTTGAACATTGCAGTGACTCCAAATAGCCTACTTGTGGTGCGTAGTGGACAGAGACAGCTCAGACCCTAAATAGCATTAGGCCATTAGCATGTATTGTACTTTTTCTCTGTTTGTTGGCGAAAATCTCACATAATTGCAAGTTGTAATATGTTTCGTCAACACTTTTTTCCACCATCATCCCATCATCATCGACTGATATTAAGAAAATAAGCAAAAAAATTACATGGTCTAAGATAAAAATCATGATGTATCAGGTGCTCAATTGTGAATTGTGTGCCAAACTCCACTAAAACTCACCTACGAGCATCTGCAACTTCAAAAATTTTTCCGGGGTTATACCATCGGACCCCCGTGGCGGGAGGGCCTCCGCCCCTCCCCGCAATCACCCCGAGCGCCTTCGGCGCCTGCAAAAAAACTTGCTCCAATGAAAAAGGGGATAGACGCCCCCCCCCAATTTTAGGTCGACACCCTGTCAAAATTTGGTAAGGTGCTAATGGTATGCATACAAAATGCATACTAATTAGCTCCGGACACCCTTCCCCAATTTGAGGTTGACAACCCCCCCTTTAAATCACATTCCTAGAAATATCCCTGGGGAGAGGCCTATTAAAAATGAGGCTGCCACCAGCTAATGTACTGTACATAACCATAGAAATGTGCGAGAATTCGCCATATAATGATGTCAAGGTATCGAAATATTTTGTTGTTAGGCGGAACGATATGAAAAGGCTGACAGCATTTAAGATGAAATAGTCTGTATAATGGGATGACAAATAAGAAATATACCTGGACAACGGTGGCGTCGGAATTTCGTTCATCTTTAATCTTGTTCTCTGCGCTGCCTAAAATATTAAGGAATATTGCCAATAACAGATAGGAAGATTATTGCATTAGACAAAATTAGGCCTATATTTCACTGTTAATTTAAAACAGGCAGCGTTTGGCTACAGTGTAGAAAGTCTGTAGGTTTTTAAATCAATTTACTAAAGAATATTACTAGCGATTTGCATATAATTTTATGAAGACATAAATCTTTACCTCCTTTTTGTTCATCGAGAATCTACAATACAAAGTATTACTGTAATTATAATATTATTAGGCTAACGAAATAATTATGTACCACTATAATTCGCTACTGGAAGGAGAATTCGACCAAAACGTATAAGAAGCTACATTTTAACGAAGGTTTTGAAGTAGGGTCTATTAACTACGACTAAGCCAAACATTAAGTTAAAGTCAAATGCATTTACCCCAGTGCGCAATATAATCACTTGTCTTCTTCTACCTGAAACTGAACCTCGAGCTTTGCTTTTCCGCTGAGCGGGTCCTTCGTTCGAAGTTTGTTCAGCTGTTTTTCGTAGTTATCTCGCCTTAGGACCGTATCGCCGGCGGCAAAGTGCTCGCGTAACGCAGCGTAGACAAATCTGTACTGCGCCTGCAAAATATATTTCCCACAAAAAATGCCAATTAAAACTCGAAACTATTGAGGCATTCGGTTTCAATCTAGCTTGACCGCGAGTTCTCTCCTTTAAGGTGTGGGTTTTCGGTATCCTGGGGAGATGGGGGGGGGTGAGACGAATGAGTTGGTGACCGGTTGTCTGACAAGGCGACGAACTCGTTCATGTGTGAAGTGTAAAACGCTCTCGACTTTAGCTGTTTGCGTTGATTAATTATTGCGCTGTATATTAATCTTATTCGCATTTTAGGTTTTGTCAACGCACGTTAACTTATATTCACAGCGTGAAGAATAATATTGTAAGTGATTAGGGCGAGATTCAAGCCTTCTGTAGCCTATTCCGGCTGCATATAGCAAGAATACCAGCACTGCTCCAAATGATTTACTTTAGCAAATACTGTGCGAATTGCTGATCGAAGACATCGATAATATAATCGATCGTTTGCCTACCAGCGTTTGTATCATTTGCGTTCTCTGTTGTCGAAGGTTCTTGAGGCAACTCAATACGTCGACGTAACCGGTTTCTGATTCTTCGAGGAGATAATCGATTGCCAAGAAGCTTCCAGATCGACCAGCTCCAGCGCTGAAATATTTCAAGCCTCAATGCAAAACACTTGAAACTCCCTCCAATAACCGCTATTACATGACAAACATAGGCCTATAGTACTGCAGTGACAACGATACACGATATACATATTAGATCGCTTTATTAAATCAAAATGCAAAGTCAAAACATGGGTTTAACAACAGGTTTTAATAACAAAAACAACAACAATTAATTCATTGAAGGCCTAATAATAATAGATATGTAAAAATAAATAATAAAAATAAAATCTTCATTCCTTTAACCTAAATTAAGTCCTTTATTTCTTTCACTCATCATTAAGAGTAAAACAATAGATTAGTAGTAATACTATAGGATAATTCAAACATCAAAAACAAGTTTTATCATTTTTCCTGAATTAATTAATAGAAATAAGTAATAAAAATCCACATTTTCCTCTTGTTCCATCTTCATTGCATATGCATAATCACTATTACAAAACAAACGTATACTATTGTAATGACAACGATACACGTTTATAGAACAAGATGTATTAAGCTATCAACTGATGATACTTCAAATCCATTCTCAAAAACAGTGGCGCATCCAGCTAAGGTTACCGAGTAGTGGTACATTAAAATTTTCGGGTAAAAGGTCAACAAGGTCAACAAGGCAAGGAATTTCTCGCATATTCTCTTCGATCTTGCTAACCACCCTTCCACAAATTCTCAACGGTTTTGCACAAACCCCACAATCGGACGCAGCCCAAATAAATATGGTCCCAGCCCCTCAGTGCTCCCTCCCTCCCCGTGGCTACGCCAATGCTCAAAATGATCAGGTCAAATCTTAATTCTCACTATTAAATATCAAGACATCATTATTATTTACTGTTGACTATTAAAATAACGCACTGTTTATTATTTTCATCGCTAGAATCTCGACAGAAGGCTCAAAGCCTGCACGTGAATTTTGGCAAAACCGCAAATGCAAAGCAGCGTATAGAAGATCACACCAGATGGCGTGAATGGTTTTAGAAAACTGAATTACCTGCAATGGATGACCGTGCAGGAATCCGAGGACATTGAATCTCGGACCTTTTTTCTGAACGTTAGGAGACTTCCGATGTTCGCGGGCACTCCGTGATCGGGCCACGCTGTGTAATGCCACTGTACCAGCTCCAACGACGTCGAATTCTTAGAGTATATGCAATATGCAAACATAATCAGATGTCACACACTGGATAAAAGAGCCTGTTTACTCTCTTATACGATCTTACTTACGAAGCTTTGCGACGAAAGTTCTGGCTTGGAATCATCGTCGAAAGTTATCTAAAATAATGGTTCTCGTCAGAACCCCGAAGTTAAGAAACGTCGAGCGCGGTTAGTACTAGAATGGGTGACCATCCCGGGATCGGGTCGTGGTGCCGGCGGCCAACCAAGCCGCGCACATCGCTTTGGCGCCGATATATTGGTAGCAGCGTTTATAGGTAAAACGTGGGTCTAGAGAAAGTAATGTCAAGCCGCTATATTATATTAACGGGGCTTAAGCTACCTGCGTCGCTGCTTGTCTATTACACGGAGATCAGCGCCGGACCTAATACGTTCGCCGCTCGAGTAGGGGGACCACCTTTACCTTTACCACCACGATGAAACTATATTCCTGATTCTGAATGTCTTGAAAACCGACCTGTGAGGCAAGCATTGACCGTTGTTCAAAGCAGCTCCATTTCTGTTCTGAAACGGTTCTAACGGTTATGTCGCCAAAGCCGAGCTCTTCTCCATCATCTGGCCAATACTTTTCGCACTTTTTCTAAGACAAAAATAGCGCAGACCATATTCAATATTGAATAACGGTCTGCACGTGAATAGCCCGATATAAGAATGCAGGCCTATGCCTCCAATCGCCAACTCTGACAGACGAATGGCTTACAACAATATTAAATCATATGGGCCCATGCACTTTAAGAAAACGACATTTTGGAATTTCGTAGAAGTATTATATCTTATATATCAACGTTGCTGCTAGAGTCGATTCTTACCTTTCCGTTTTCAAGTATATTGGTCATCATTACGATGACGGTGACACGTTTTTCCAAGACCATTCGCCAGAAGTCGCCGACGGATTCTGCGTTTGGTCCTAATTTCAACGCAATTTCTTTCTTTAGCTAATATCCATCTTAGAAAAACTACAGCATTAAGACGGTCTTGCATTTTATGCCTACATAATGCGTAGTGATTCGAAAATTCTCATGCAAAATGTGATATATATATATCACTCAGGGCCATTTTAAGGCGGGGGCTGAGGGGGCTGAAGCCCCAGGCCCACCATAAAATATAGGCCCACCGTTTTTCGAGTGACGACCTTTTTTGCTTGTCAGAGATTTTCAGTGAAGGCGGCGGGAAATTTTACAAGGGGCAATTTTCAAATTATGGAAACGAAGACCATTTTTTGCTTCTCAGCCCAGGCCCATTCGGACCTTAATCCGGCCCTGATATCACTGCGTCTTACCCTGTGCTGCAATTAGATTGTCAGATTCACGGTAACCCTACAAAAGAATACAAATCAACAAAAATAAAATATCTAGAAACTTTGAACTGTCTTAACACTTTTAATTCGACTGAATTGATATCATTGGCGTAGCCAGGGTTCCGGGATAGGGGCACATCGACATTTTCTAGTAAAATTCTCCAACGAGCAAAAACGTCATCAAGAAGTCTTACGCACATTCACGTAGCATATCATCGATACTGCTACCAACCCCCAGAATTTCTCAATGGCTTTGCGCAAAGAGGTCGACCGGTCCCAGTCGGAATAGAGGCCATCCTTCCGGTGGCTACGCCAAGTCTCGATTTCAAACAGTTTCAAGCATATGTTCTTATGAAGATAATTAATTGCGCAGACATCTTCGTCGCCACTATTTTAAATAATTTTAATAAACCTAAAAGCTAGTTTAGTCACAAACTGTTTTTTAATTGTGATAGTGTTTATGCTATACATGCCGTTATATGACTGGCGTTGATGTAATCGGAAAAGTTCTGGCTACCGACTTTTGACAGAATTACTCTGTTATGGTCATCTGTGAAATAAAACGATAAATACACAGAAAGACCATTACCTCCAAAGCAACAATAACGCCATTTCAAGTGATTTAGATATCTGCAAAATCTGTTATACAACGAAGACAGGACCTTTATCTTGTTGATGTCCCTCGTTCTTGTGCAGTTATTGGCCTAGGGTGTAGTCTGAAACGGCTGTGGCAGGTGTCCTATTTCAAGTGCGGCATATCAAAATTGAGACTGCCAACAGGGGGCCTGTCTATTGGTTATTTTTGAAAGATTTGAAGCAATGAAGATGGGGACAAAAGAAAATGTGTGTTTCGTTGGAGAATTTGTTCAATACGCTGAAAATTTTGCACTGTTCAATATTATAATCCGTCTATTGGCTTTATGTCACCCAGCCTATTATAAAATGTATTTCTGCTGTCTAATTCTGGGACGCTAAGCTAGACTATATGTAAAAACCACTATACGCATAGGCGGATTTAGAGTTTAATATTTGGGTAGGCTATAGCATGGGAGTCTGGGGTTGTCATCCAGCACGCGACAGACCTGGTGTTGATGGAAAAAACAATTTGCTTGTTTTGGTGGGATTATAGTTGGGTAGGCTTAAGCCTCCTACCCTAGCCTTTAATAAAATCCGTCTATGACTATACGGTAATTACTCTAAACATTTAATAGCCCAGCTTATCTGTCATATAATTATGTCATAATAAGTCACTTAAGTTCGCGAACGTTATCCTGGTATTTTATGCAGCGTTGTTATACTGTTGAATCGGCATTACATGACGCGGTGATCTACGGGCAAGCAACATATGCTTCAAACTGACTCGTAACTGCATTGAGGAAATATCAAAGGTTCATTACTTGAAAAGCATAAATTAAAGCATAAATGTGTTTTGCGGGATCGTGCTAGCAATATTGGATCGATAAAAATATGCTGCAATGGATCCATTGCTCATAACTGGACAGCACTAATCGACTCTATACTGGACATAAGGTTCAGGATTTATAGAAATTAAATAATTGGAAATTATGTATATATACTGTATATATATTTGTTTTTGTATATATGTATATATGCTGTACATATATAAACCAATTACCGACCAATTACCGATAACTCTATGAAAATATCTGAATATGATACGTGCAATTAGGATAAAGCGCGATGAATATACCCGGGCCGAAAGTGGTCATAATAGCAGAGAGAGAGAGAGAAAGAGAGAGAGAGAGAGAGAGTGAGAGAGAGAGAGAGAGAGATGTTCAGCGTATTAATGATTACAATGCAATCTCACATGGAAGTATATTTTTGAAGCGATTCTTCTTCTTCAGTTCTTTCCTCTTTCCAACTTCGCTGGTGACGTCAATGTTATCAGGAACACTCTATAGAACATTCAATACGAAAAGCACATTCAATTATGAAGCAGTCCGAAGGATATGTTGCTATAGCTCATTGACAACTGGATCATCTATAATACAGACTCAACAATATAACAACGTCGTATAGAATTCCAGCACACAGAAAACGAACTTGGCAAGCACAAGTGACTGTTTTTTGTAGCACTACATGCATTTGAAACCTATGCTTAAGTCAAGGATATGATGATGATGATGCAATGATGATGATGATGATGATGATGATGCAATGATGATGATGATGATGATGATGATGATGCAATGATGATGATGATGATGATGATGATGATGATGATGATGATGATGATGATGATGATGATGATGATGATGATGATGATGATGATGATGATGATGATGATGATGATGATGATGATGATGATGATGATGATGATGATGCTGATGATGATAATGCAGACCTTGAATTCCTTTTCAAGAGCTCCAGGATTTTCGTCGAAGTGTTTAACAACACCGACGAGTAATTCAATCTGAAATCGAGTTGATTTCTTATCGAAGTTATAATAGGAACACTCATTCTCGCCACAAGTTTCTTTGGGACTGCCTTCAAAAGTAATACTTTAGCCGTTATTCGTAAGCCTATTGTGCTTCTTAAATACGCGATCAATTGTCTTTGCTTTGCGTTGTATAGTATAGTAAAGTGCCGGACGTTGCACTGTATAGTCTTAATGTCAGCTACACTTTTAGAATCGAACAACTAGCAGGATTTTGTAGATGACAAAGACATTGAAAACAAGATTGGTCTTCACAAGGCAGCCAGACTGCAAATGAAATTGGTTGTAGGCAATTGCTTTCTATGGAGTATATCTGCATCTCAAAAACGCAAACGAGTTAGATCTGCAGTAACGTTCCATTAAAATGTGTGTGATATAAAATTTGTAGCAACATACTGTATTGATCGATAGCTCTCTCTTCTTCGTCTCTTGTAGCATTGGTTGAAATAGTTTCGGAATTTTCGGTACGTTCTCCAGCCTTGGCGAAGCTGGACCTCCTTCTATTTCATTCGAAATATACGCTCTCATTAAATGTCTATATTTCAGCTTAAATCAAACATTAACCGCCAAAGTATTTGAATGTGGATCATGAAGCAAAATAATTTATGCACTTAACTTTTAACAAAGCAGTATCTATAGTGTTGTTTTAACAGAGAACGAATTAAATTAAATTCAGACAGACTATTACTGATTATAGCATAATTCCGTGTACTTGATCTTGTAGCATTGAAATGGATTCATTTACCTGTAAAGGACAATACCCACTATGGCGACAACAAGCAGGACGAAGAGACAACCTAGCACCACTCCAATTATCATTCCGATCTGAGAATTTGACCTAGGATCTGAAACACACAAGCATCTCAAAGTAAACGTCTGTTCAGCAAATGGCAATAACAATAATTGCGCAATTAGCATGCAAGTAATTGCTATAACAATGCTGCTTAAGTGGCTTAACAAATCAGCCAGAAACGAGTGAAATATATAGAGTGTAAAGACATTGACTATGAGTCCACCCATATAGTACGTATGCACTGAAGGGAGAGGGGGTCGGATTTTGGAGATGTTTCCTATGTACGCTGTGTGCAACGGGGGAAGGGGTGGTTGAAATGTGCTTTTTTGCGTACGTACTATATGGATGAGCCCTATCATATCACAAGGAAAGTAAACAAACCCAATACTTGTAGTACCTGGTTTTACTGCAGTTGGTTGAATGCAGGTGTCGTTTACTACTAGGAGTCCTTTCGGACAATAGCCGCAGGTGAAGCTTCCGACAGTGTTCGTACAATTGTAGGCGTCGATTCCGCAGGCAGAAACAATATCCAAACACTCGTCAATGTCTAAAACAATTGTCAATCAATCGATCGATCGATCGAATTTTCTCAAAAGAATTTCGCAGAGAAAATGGTCGACATGAACTCAGAAACATTTGCCCTTCTTCCACCGTCAACTGGAAAACGTAGAATGCTAGAGATAAAAATATTATGATCGAATATTTGCCTGTGCAGTCAGTCCACGGTTTGTCTCTCGTATAGCCTTCGTCGCAGGCGCACCGTGTCTTTGTGGCGTATTTCAAGTCAACTGTTTCACAGATTTCGTTTTGACCACTGCAACTGCCGTTTGCTACGCTACAATCTAAGAAAAATGAGACTGCCAAGTAAATGCTGAAGATCAACTAGAATGACATAATTGTCAATGTATTCATGTGTTTACAGGTTAATAATACCAATACACATTGCGTTCAGTAAGTATTTGCACCCGCGATTTTATTATTGACACGATTTACAAATTATTATTTTTATGCTATTATTATTATTATTATTATTATTATTATTATTATTATTATTATTATTATTATTATTATTATTATTAGTAGTAGTAGTAGAAGTAGTAGTGGTGGTAGTAGTAGTAGTAGTAGTAGTAGTAGTAGTAGTAGTAGTAGTAGTAGTAGTAGTAGTAGTAGTAGTAGTAGTAGTAGTTCAGTTATTATGCACCCAGCTTTAATGCACAGAGATATCACTTGATGTACTTCAAATCTACCTGCAAAAGGTAACATTGATTACCTAAAAGCAGTCAGTAACAGAACAGGAAGGCAGGCTAAGTAGAATTATTCCAAAGTAAGGATATATACTGTATCTAATCAAAAGCTATATCGCGAATTTGTTTTTGAGTGATCTTGAATCAATTAAATTGAGCGCAAAATAAATACCAGCTTAATCCTTAAAATAGATTAATATGTAACTGAAACTGAGTAGGCCTACACCTATAGCTACCTCTGGTGCTGCAGGTATTTCCAGTCCATCCCGGTTTGCATCCTGCTGGACACGTTCCGTTTTTATAAATGCATCTGGCATCGTTCAAACAATTACAGTTGCTGAGACAGTTGAGCGAGAAACTACCAATCGGACAGGCTGCACCATAAAATATTGAACAACGAGCATAGTGAGTTAAAATGCATTAGAATATACTCAGGCACGCCCGAAGCGAGGGTGCAGTGGGTGCACCTGCACCCCCTGGAAAAATTCAAGGGGTGCAATGCACCTCCTGGAAAGAGGATGGTCTGCACCTCTCTACACCCCCTGAATCCTGAAAAACAGAATTGAGTCAGGAAGCGAGATTTATGGATTTGAAGGTGGCAGCCTTATTAATGTTGTCGCGAGGGAGCTTTGGGGGAGAGCCCTATAGGCCTATATTCGGGATGGGATTAGTCGTGAGATTTGTGCAAATGTTATGAGAAATTTCTGGCGAGTTCACGATACTCCCCATATCTCTAAGCAAAACTAGTATTGTCGGCCTTTAGAAGCTTCAGTGCCCTGCGCCTATTTCGTAACCCCGGATACACGAATGACGACCATCCATTTCAAAGTCCATTTATGAAGTCTAAATTCAGAAGATTCAAAATATCTTTGACATCTCTTCTGCAATACTGTAAGTCAAGTATGTTCAAACACAACGCTATTTGCAGCACTTAGTCTTGTAGCCTTCAAACGCCCTCCTGCATGTTTAAAAACCTTTTGAAAATTGTTTAAAAAGATATAATAGCACGAATAAACAGTGTCTGTAGTTTATACTCTGAAAATATTTATCGTGACAGGGTCCAATCTAGTGTACTAATTTTGAATGTTTATATACGTAATTACACCAATAGGCCTATTTGCAATGTTTGGAAAGTCTTAAGTCAATATTCCATCTTTTAATTTTTCAAGAGTTGACTGGCATTTACATTTAGAAGTAAATGCTGAACGTCTCGAAATTTCCATTTTTCGCATTACAAAGAGGCTGGGAATGTAGGGCCACGCAGGTCTGCACATATTTTAAGTCATACACATAGTTATGGAGGCGATAGCACTTAGGAAGATCATACGGATGAAGCAGATTTCACAATAATACTAGACCTAAAAAGATTTTCCGTTAAAGATAGGAACTTTTATCGTTTTAATTGTCTTACTTGAGTATACGCTGTTAGCGAAATAACCTCCGCATGTTTGGCTTCTGTTGCCATTACACGGGTAAGAACAACCGCCACTCGGCCCATATCTTGAATAATTTTCGCCGCAGTTGCAGTCCCAATAATACTACAATTTAATAATTTAAATGAAACTATAACGAGACAGAAATATTAAGTGAACGGTTTAAGCAAACAATGTAATTAGCCAAATGACTTCAGTTTAAGGTTCGTATTGTCTCAGGAATATCACTGCGATATTTATGTGCAACATTTTGAGCGTATCTCATATCGGAATGAGAAGATAGGTCTAGGCTACAGATATTCTCAAAGTGTGGAAGTCTCACGGCAATGCAATTTATGTGATCAACGCAGATGAAGTCAATGTAGGCCATGGGAAAATAATCAAACACCTACCTGAGTTCCAATGTATGTGTAATTGTACTTTGTGCAAACGCTTAAGCAAAAGTTTGTCGGATTTGGTTTATAATATGTGTCGCCATCCGGGTTCTTTCTATCCATTGCAGGAGGATTATCTGCGTCACCGTAGCATCCAACGTACCAATTCGCGTTCCCTGGTGAAGCATTAGCTAAATAAATATAAGAAAACGTCTTTATAGTTTTAAAGATAAATACTTCCGAAATTCTTAAACTATATTATTAGCTTCCATTGTAACTTAACCAAATTTAGGTCAGAATGGTCCTCAATGAAATGCATCAATAAATAGTTTTTCTGTCGAATCAGTTTCTAACATATTACGGTGTTATTTAGAATTAGCTGCATTGCACGTCAAACATGACGGTATTTATTCGCTGTTTTCCCCTACCCGTTAGCCTAGGAAAATTTGCGCTATTTTTGCCTTTCGCCCGTCAAGCAACGTCAATCCAAACGATTGCAGAATGACGTCACCTCACCCGTCTTCGCTATTAAGGCTTAAGCTCCGCCCTGCGTAGGCCTACTACTAACAAATTTTAATATGGCTCAAGAAGCTCCACCCAGCGTCATGGGCTACACGTTACGGGCACATATTAGGAAATTATATATAATTAGAGGTAATAAGCTATATTAGAAGACCGAAGTAAACTTGGTTTAAATATTCGTAATTCATTGTACATACGCACCAGTATCGCATGCCTGTCCAACCCAATTGCTGTCACATCCTGTTGGACAAGCGCCAGTTGTCCTCTGGCATGGCGCTTGTAGATTGCAATGACAAACTCTATTGCATCCAATTCCAAAGTAACCAATGCTACAAACTTTCACAAGACAGGCGAGTATATTTACCGTTTAATAATTATTGCATTCCAAACGAATGATTAACAATACTGTATATTCTCATCTATGGGGATAATAACAAGTTTAATGAAATTCTACAAAATAGGTTCTAATGGATCCAGGATACATTGATCTTTGTCTGTTTTGAACTCAATTTCTAAATTATATGCGCTTAGAAACCTGCATATACAGCGGTTGTTTGTCTGTTGACTCCACCGCAGTATTGCGAACTGTCACCGGAACATTCAGTCGTGCAATTGTTTTCGGAAACGAGTTCTCTGAAATCCTCTCCGCACATACATTGACTTCCGATCTGCGTGAACATCATTTCACCTTGCTTCTGCATGTTCGCTTATTTACTTATAAAACAGTTTTGAAGCATAATGAGTTCGTTGTATAAGAAAGACATAAGAGCGTTGAAAATCCGCTAAACGGGTATGACAATAGCAGAGAAAGCTTGTATTGACCGATGAAACTACAATCATGAGCAAGCGTCAATGCGTTTAACAAATTCATCTTTTGAAGTGCATGTGGTTTAAATTGCCAAAGGGCCGTCACGCCATTTAGGAACGAATAAGTTATATCTGTTTGCATTGCATTTAATAGATCAAAAGCTTCTTCTTTGTAAACGCATACTGCAAAGTGTTTGTTGTAGGGCTAATAAGCGTGTTAGGGTCGATATGAACTTAAAGTGCCCGTGTCTTGGGTTTGCTCAACGATAGTGGAGAGTAAGACTGAGCAACCAATAATATCCTGCAGGGGCGTAGCGACGGGGGGCGAGTATATCGGTATATATATACCCCCCAAATCAGTCTGCCTTAAAGCTTACCTCACCCTCCCAAATCAAATTCCTGGCTACGCCCCTGATATTCTGTAGGCTACTTCTCCACGATTCAGACTACAGACGCATTCCCCTATATAGGCTGTGTTTTTGTTCGTGTGATCTGCAATTTGAGTGAGGCCAATGCCAGCACAAAAGACTTAGAATATGACGTCTTTCAGAGATGACAGATGATCTCAGCACATATAGGAGTCTAAAGGGCGTTAAAGATTCATGGGTATTTCTGAGAGAGAGAGAGAGAGAGAGAGAGAGAGAGAGAGAGCTTTTGTATTGACAAATGTGTCACAATATGGTATGCTTGTTATGCACTCATTCGTTTAGATTGACATCGCACATAAAAAATATCTGTATTTTCCCCATTCAATACACACACACGTCAGATTTTAGAAGTTACTAGGCCTATCTCTGTCCTTTATTTTATTTTTATTTTTTCTCTCTCCTTCCCTCTCTATCTCATGCACGGCAAATGCACACAAATTTCTTAAAATGACTCATTCGTTTACATTGGCATCGTATACGTAAAAACTACCACTCGACTTATATGACAGCAGTCAATGCGATATGATATATATAGGTCCTATATATATATATATATATATATATATATATATATATATATATATTGCTGTCTATGTCAGATTTCTCACAACCTGAAGCCCAGCGAATGTTGAGTTGTTTCTTCGACAGGTGGCGATGCACAAATCTATGGTCATTGATTGATTGACAGCAGAAGATTTTGCCATCGAAAACTGATTCGTGAAGTTTCGGAAACATCCCAAGTATTTATCCCCCAAGGCTGGAAACACAACAATATCTGAAGTCGTAATAAACATGACGACATAATTATGTTATCGGCCTCTACCTGTCTTTAGCGCAGTGTTCGTACAGGAAGCTAACAGTGGCCTCAATGATTCACTGTAATCTTTCCAAGCAAATCAAATACGAGTGAGATATTCTGTATTCTGCATTTAAAATTGTGTTTATTTGTGCGTGTGTGTTTATGTTCTAATTTGAAATAAACTGGTTTGAAAGTTTTGTTTTGAAATTAGAAAAGGCTGTGAAAAGACAAGGATATGTATGCCCTATCAATATGACACGCTGACACAAATATGACTAGGCCTAATACATTCGATAAATTACACATTTCAAAGTTAGCAATTGAAATTTTCATTAGTGCGAGAGTGGTCTACGGATGGAATGAATTGGAGGAGGACAGTATTGGCTACTAGCGTAAATGCTTTTAATTAAGAGAAAATTAAGTACAGCAGGATTCTAAACTGGTCATGTTTAGCTATTAAATTGTAAAGTAGGCTATTATAGAAGTAGCGAGAACAGTAATTGAATTAGGCATTTATGCTAGCTTATGTCGCAATGTTTTGTTGCTATTTGCAGATTCAAAGACAGGAAGACAAAGAAAGAGAATACAAGAGCAAATCTTCCAGAGTACAAGAAGGCAAAGAATTAGATTACCTGTACGCAACAAAGCCATAATGTGAATCAATGGCTGGGTGGAACATAGTGGTTCTCACACAGGGCAGATCCTACTGAACCACTCTACATGTAAGCTTTATTGTCATTAGGGGCCGTCCATAAATGACGTCACACACTTAGGGGATGTTCAAACATTTGTGACGATGTAGGAAGACGGGGGAGGCGGGGTTTCAAGAAATTTGACGTCACATAATCCTAAATATTTTTTTATTAATACCGCAGTGCTATGTTTGTTACCGCAAAATTGAACGTATTTTACACTTATAATTATTATACTTCATTAAAAAATTAATTTGAAAAAGTTTCTGAATATTGTTTCAACTATAATCATTATAATGCATATTCTCAAACGAAACATTAATTTTGACATTGGAAGGACGACAAGGGGGTAACGTGTTGTGACGTCATATTTGAGGGGTCTGACTTTTTTGTGACGACTTGTGACGAGGGGGGCTTCGAAAACTGCCAAAATCGCGTGACGTCATTTATGGACGGCCCCTTATAACCCAACTAGAAGTGATCTAGAAGTTAAAGGACACTCGTCTGTTTATTAAAAATAAGAAATCCTAACAACACGCTCTGGTTGCTTACCATCAGAAGATCCTCTGGAAAATACGGACGCAAAATACACGAAAATTAAAACTATACAGCGATACATTGCAACGGTATCCGGATACTCTCTGCGGCCGACCATAGGAAGTGCTACTCTTGAAGCGTGATTATTATTATTATCATGACTGCCAAGACGTAATTACACGGGCCTTTGTCAAGCACGTCTCGCTGTCAAACCAGGAAGTGACTGCTGAAATGTTTGCTATTTATAAAATCCCACTGACTTGGCGCTAGCATGCATGGCTCGCTCTTCTGGCAGTCTGTACTGTAGGTCTTAGCGATTGTGTCGAGAGGCGATGATGCGTTCAAGCATGAGCGCAGGCTGAGCAACCACGTGTTTAGGCCTACAGGCAACAATCATAACATAACATAACAAGATTTAAAGTGGTTCAGTAGGGACTCTGCCCTGTGCGAGAACCACTGTAATCGTAAGAGGAAGGTTTTCTAAAGTAAGTACTGTAGGCTACGTAAGCCGGTAAAACAAATTCTGTAGCGCTAATCGACAGCCTGGCTCAGAGCAACAGCTTATTTGCGTGCTCTCAATCTGGATCAAATAAAGCCATAATCAGAAAAGTAAAACTTCCGCTAACATTCAAATGAGCCTTTGTGACGGAAACTGTATACAAACGAATATAAGTTCCGTATCAGACAAATGCCTTGATGCCTTAGCTTTCATAGAATATTGCTGAAAAAAAACGAGTTACCCTAATGATCTTTAACCCCTTAACCGTGTATTTAACTGTAACTCAATATAAAATGGACGGATATATCCGGGATCCCCAGTTAAGGGGTTAATGCTCTTTTCTTCTTTTTTTCATCAACGACATTACCTAATATTTGATGGAGCGGGACGATGACAGAGAGGGAACACTCTGAAGAGGTACGCTGACGGAACGGGATCGAGTCCCGCTGGAGCCCTAAGGTCAACCGTCAACTCAGTCGCTAGAAGGCGGACGTAAAATTGAGGAGCAGTTCTTGGCCGAGAAGTAAACGTGAGCCTGGGGAAGGTAATGCATGGTAACGCACCCCAGATCAATGGCTTACACCAACTACGACGCCGATTGCCTAAAAACTGGAGATAAACGCCGCCCCTTAACGCTCGAACTCGAGTGCGGGGACCTACCGTACCCTTTACCCTGATGATAATTATTAGGAATGTACCATTTGCAGAGCCACGAGGGGCGGGAGCGCCCCTATTCGGACTGGGATCAGCTGCGGAGTTTGCGTAAAACCGACGAGATTGTTTTTCACGGGGCGGGTTGGGTGAGGGTAGGGCAGTTGTCAGCAGAATCGATGTACGGATAAGATGTAGATTCATACCTAATTCGTGACTTTCGGGGCACGAGTTTTACCGAAAAAAGCACACACCTCGATTGAATAACTCATACTGAATAATTTTGCTTAAGGGTGATTTAATAAAACGAAGACAAAAGCATTTCCCCGATACAACAGGCTTAGCAAAATGAATTCGAGATAAATCAGGAGACAACTGAATTTATCAAATCGTCCATTGACAAAGCGGTTTGCAGTAATTACGCAGTAAATCGATGAACATTTATATAGTTGACGAATTAATTGATCAGGGTTTCATTAACGTCTTGTTCTTTGTCTCTCCTGATTGGGCTTCCAGTCTCAACCGACTGATATTGGTTCGACTTATCATCAGCTGACCGGTTAAGCACGGTGTATAAAGAATCTTCAGAGTCAGTTTTGAATTGATTCTCCGATTTCGGTTCGATATCTATATTAAAATAAAAGAAAATTGCATTCAAGTATGAATTTCCGAAGACTGGTAGCAGAGACGTCATTTTGAGGGGCAGGAGGCGGCCCCCTGATTTTTAGGGAGAAAATTTCGCGACTTTGTGTGTTTTTAAATTCATTGTGTTCTCAATTGTTTTTATAATTTTATTACAATCACTGGTATGTACTATGCAGTATCGTATGAAGCATGTACTATGGGCAAAAACCAAATTGCTTACTGCATAGGTATTTTTAAAAAATACTGCCTGCCTTGCGGTCGAAAGTCTTGCCCCTCACTGGAAAACAATGAAATGACGGCCCTGACTGGTAGGCAAGTTTATCTCGATAACGTTTTAGATAATTAATTTGTTAAGCGTCCAACTTGTAATTTATAGTAGGTTTTATTACTGTGTGTAATTCAGTTTTCCACCAGTATGTTTGTTTATAGAGACCTATTTGGCGTTGTGCGACCGGTTTCCGTCAGAACACTGAAGTTAAGCAACGTCGAGCGCGGTTAGTACTTGGACTGGTGACCGTCCCGCAATCGAGTCTTGGTGCCGGCGGCCAACCAAGCCGCTCATCGCTTGGACATCGATAACTAATTGGTTGGCAGCAACGTTAATCTGCGAAGGTAAAACGTGGGTCTGGAGATAAGCAGTGGCAACCTAGCTACTCTAGATTAATGGCGCAAGCCACCTGCGTCGCTGCTTGCCTAGTAACCGAAGATCAGCGCCGGACCATACGCTCTTTCGAGCACTAAACAATCAATTTCAAATAAGTGACACTTTTTGACAAGGTCGATTACGTCAAATGTACTCTATGAATCAATTTACTTTCGTAGTCAACAGACGCTGGAGGCATTTCAGTTTTGTCGACAGCCCAGATCATCTGCTTCTTATAAAGACGCCACGAACGACCTATGTCTATATACAGACATCAATCAGGCATTCCGTAAACGCATTATTTCTACATAGAGCCATCAATCACGCATTATATAGTCACTTTTTGACTTAATATAAACAAATAATTAAGTTTACTAATTGTAAAAACGACATAGCATGAGAAGGCAGTCCACCAAAGCAATATAGATCCGGTCAGAATAATTCACCATTTAACTTATCAATGGCAGTCCAGTGGCGTAGCCAGGATTTCGGAATAGAAGGCACATCGGCATTCTAAGACAAAAACTCAAAAAATCTTGACAACCAAAAAGACGTCATCCCATATCTTCTGTGTTTCACTTTCCTCCTAAGGCGCTCTAAACTTTTATTTTTTGCATACTTCAATCATATCCTATACTACCTACCCCCTTACACAACTACCCCGTGGCTATGCCATTCATTAGCGTCGCCACGGGGGGGGGGGCAAATGGGGCAACTGCCCCCCCCCAACCTGCCCCAGACCACCTACCAGATTCGCGCAAATCCGGTGAGAAAGTTTTCTGTGGAGGGGGGGTGAGAGGGGTTAAGAAATCTGATACGCTAGCCCCTTTTGCCCCTCCTCCCCCAACCAAAAATTCCTGGCGACGCCACTGACGCCATTATTATCAGTGCTAACATTTATTTTCGAAACGATTTCTGAGAAAATTATTAAATGAAAGGAGCGCACATTCAAGCAGACAGATAATCGTGAATTCGTGACCAACCTTTGGATTTGTATTCGGCCAGCGCAATGACAAGCAGAATGAAGGCGCATCCTAGAGCGATTCCGATCATTGTTCCGTTGGCAGATAAATCTAGAACAGGTCAACGACTGAACTCTATAGTTAGACTCGCCTCTAAAGGATTGATAATATACAAATAATGAGTCATGTCTTGCGAATAACTGGATAAACAAAAAAGAAAGTTTGTTTCGCATGCACATTATAAACGCAACGGTTTTACAAAGTTCCCGACCTTCCGGGCCAGGTGGAAATGTATAGAATATAGTGCTCATTGCATTGGACTAATGTGAGATTGGTAGGATAAATAATGGAAGGTGCGTGTATACTATCACTACAGATAAATAAAAACATAAATATTTAACGCGATCTTAAAACACTGTAAAATCTGAAAACACATGGTCTACATACAGTAACTTTTTAATTAATTCTGAGCAAATATTTGAGAAACAAGCACATTTTCGCAGTGTTCCCTCTCCTCGACTTCTAACCACGATAAAATGCTTGCTATGACCCAATTCATCGTTGATTTAACGCCTTTAAAAGTGGCCCAGACCATATCCTAATCGTTTGCCTAATAGGCGCTTCAATGCATTAGGCTGTCTTCGTAATATATTAGTAAATGCATTTCACCCAATCAGAGTAAATCCTGACCTATAGGCTTTGCCGTAGTCGCGATTGGAGGCTGAACACAAGTGTCGTTTTCTAATCGCGCATCCTCCGGACAATAGCCACAGATGAAACCTCCATCGGTGTTTGTACAGTTGTAGACATCGACACCACAGGCAGAAACAACATCCAAACACTCGTCGATATCTAAACGTTTGTAGAAACAGATTACCTTTGAAATACTCTACATTTTTAACTCGCGTGGTACATAAAAAGTCTCAGATTTTTAGAGGACGCAGCTTGTGAAAAGATGTCGAAAAATTTTATGTCGGTACTCCAGTGCTTTACTAAATTGTGAGACTTTCAAAGAGACTGTTTAAAATTATATGACTCCTTGCTATTTTCGTTTGAAATAGAAGATGTAAAATGCTGAAATCAGTGAAATCAGTACTTGCCCGTGCAGTCAGTCCACGGTTTGTCTCTCGTATAGCCTTCGTCGCAGGCGCACCGTGTCTTTGCGGCGTATTTCAAGTCAACTGTTTCACAGATTTCGTTTATGCCATAGCAGTTCCCGTTTGCTAAGCTGCAATCTAAGATAATCAGAGAAGCTAAGTAAATTTCAAATAATATATCATGAAATTAAAGAATTTGTCGATTGACTTCGAAACATTTTCCGTAATAGACTCACTGTAATCGTAATATTCGAGACGAAATTCAGTATTAACGGTTAATATTGACAAATTAATTATAGAAATCAAGTGAAAAATAATTTGATTGACCTAAAGTAGGACATAGATTATAGCCTAACTTGTCTATATTGAGGCCTTTAACTGACCATAAGGATTATGCATATGATATTCGCCGTCGGAGTCAAGTGTTGTCTTAGCTCCAAGCATAAGCTTAAATTTACGATTCAATTATGAAAGTTATTGAGGTATAATGAACAAAGAGCTAGCTTTTGCACATATCTATGCGCAGTGAATAATCTAGACTCCTGGACTCCGGGGGGAGGGGAAACTGAAAAAGCCAGGGGGAATTGACAAAGCCGGAGGGGAATTCTGCTAGGGAGCTGCTGTTAGTCCATGTAGTATGCCAAAATTTCCGGGGGTGATTTGAAATTTCCGGGGGAAGGGCAATTTCCCCCCGGAAACGGCCTAGATTAAACACTGTCTATGCGTAGCAATAGGGTTATGGCTAAGGACTTACAGCTGTGTGAAAAGTCCTGCACGTTTCACGTTTCACGCTCCTCACAAAAATTTGGTTGTGAGGATCCATAAGGCAATCACACAATAATTAGCAAATTCTTTACCAAAAACATCAATAGCCGTTGAAATATATTGAGATTTGCATATCCTAAATCATTAATGGTTATTCAGATATTCATAAAAAACAAAAATCCCAAAATCCTATAAACGTGCAGGACTTTTTCACACAGCTGTTTAGGTTTAAAGTATACGTATGTGCCATTGCCTCTGACGCTGCAGCTACTTCCCATCCATCCCGGTTTGCATCCTGCCTGACAGAATCCGCTTTTGTAAGTGCATCGGACATCGTTCAGACAATTGCATTTGTCGAGACAGTTTAACGAAAAGCTTCCAGTCGGGCAAGCTGCATCGTAAGACATCGAAGGATGATATTATAATACGTACAGTACATAGTAAACGGTAAAACTAGAAAATGTAAAAAAAGGTTCATAATGATTCAACATTTTCCTGTACACTTCGCGAGTTCTGACTTTTTCTTCACTCACATAGGACCCGGTTGAATAGACCAACGCACTTTTCATGTTTTGTCGCATATTTAGTCAGCGTTACAAACACACACATTGGATCCAGTGGCGGCTCCAGGATTTGGCAAGTGGGAAGAGCCGTTGGGGTGGCAACTTCTAATCATGGGGTGACAACCATTTGTTGTTAGGTATGTAGTATTATGTACAGGGTCCCAACAGAGAGGCCACTGGGGCAGGCACTCAATTGGGGGAGGGGCACGGGCCCCCCGGGCTCCCCCTGTGGAGCCGCCACTGATTGGATCTAACAGAGGAAGGAAATTTTAAATTGAAGTTATAATATATGAAACATGTTGACGTTATTATACGGTATGAATATGCGATTGTATATATTGCCTTCAGTTTCTTACTCGAATACACGCTGTTGACCAACCAACCGCCGCATATCTGGCTCTTGTTGCCTCTGCACTGGAAATCGCATCCACCACTTGGACCGTACCTTGAATAGCTCTCACCGCAACTGCAGTCCCAGTAGTACTACAATTCAATCTATACATGTACACGTCAAAGTTCAAACAATACCATTCTCCGGACAAACGCTCAAACGGGTCTTTGATAAAATTATCTATTCCGTGACTAGACTGTTTTTCCATGATGAACTGTATCAGTGTTATCTTTTGTAAGCAAAAGAAGAGGATATATATATATACTATACAGTCTGCATGGTGACAACATATCAGCTGTACTTCCTGCAGTGGCGTAGCCAGGATTTCAGACTAGGAGGCACTTCGACGTTTTTTGGCCAAAAGTCAAAAAGTCTTGACGAGCAAAAGCTCACTCCTCCCCCAGTCAGTCACCGGCTTTGGGCGAATCTCACTATCGGTCCCGGCCCAATGAGGGGCCGACCATCCGTGCCTACGCCAATGACTTTCTGTCATGCCAGTAAAAGTATAACGACATATTTAACGACCTAATTAAAACAAAATCTGCACTGCATGGGCGCCCGCACATTGGGACAAAAGGGGGCACTTGCCCCCTCATGGAAAATAAAAATGTCAATATTTCCCATTGAAATTTGAAAACCTTGCTAAAATATTAACCGTGACCATTGTGTTAAGATATGCTTTGCCCCTCCTGAAAAATTTACGTGGCATTGCCATGACCATCATGTTTTGCCCCCTCCTGGAAAAATTTCTGTGGGCGCTCATGCTGCTGCAATGCGATGTAATCTGACGTCGTCCTAACTTAATCAGAAGATACGTCTATACCTGCGTTCCAATGTACGTGTAATTGTATTTGGCGCAGACGCTCAGGCAGTGGTTCGTTGGGTTCGATTGCCTGCGTACGTCGCCATCTTGGTTCTTAATGGCCATCGCCGGGGGAGTACCGTCGTTGTAGCAGCCCATGTACCAGTCAGGATTCATCGGGGAGGCATTGGCTAAATTGTCAACAAGAACTGGTTCTATACCATACAGAGGTTTTCACACACCGGCTTACTTAGTCTTCTAGACTACTTTAGATCACATTATTATTATTATTATTTATTATTATTATTATTATTATTATTATTATTATTATGCCTTTATTATTATTCTTTTCTTCTTCTTCTTCTTATTCTTCTTATTCTTCTTATTATTATTATTATTATTATTATTATTATTATTATTATTATTATTATTATTATTATTATTAAAGGAATTTAAATGAGATTTGGTATTAAGTACTTTGCGTCATGTCTCCAAATTAAACACTGAACTGTTGAGACCTTAAGATCGCGTGTTAAACTTGCTTTTAATTTTAACCTCGCAACTGGAACTTACTTGGAAATATACTGGCCTTCTTGGAAATGTAAACTCTGAAGTATTCTTCTATCTCGAATTGTAAAACCGTACGGCGTTTAATTATTTGCCCGTCAACTACAGTATATGCACGTATACTTTCAATGTGAAGGCAATGAGCTGGAATTATCTTAAATGAACCAACTGAGCAGACCAAAGCAAGTTCAGTGGATGCGAAATTTCAATGGTTTCTTTTGTAGTGAAACAGATTGCTCACCAGTGTCGCATGCGTTTCCGATCCAGTTGTCCTCACAACCCATTGGACAAACACCTGTTGTCCTCTGGCATGGAATTTGAAAAGCACAGTGACAAACTCTTTCGCACTTCACTCCAAAGTAACCGATTCTACACACTTCAAGACATAGTCACGCCATTTTACTCATTTGCGACTGCCTATTGTTGACTTTTAGTTGGAAATGCACGCACAGATTCTCAACAGAATTCTGTCTATTAAAATAGAACTTGTTTCAAAAGGTTCTCTCCCATAAATTCGAAAATAATTGGGAAAGAAACAAGAGCAGGAAATGTTAATCAAGTTTAATTTTTTTGAAAATTCTGAAACACAATTCGGATGGTGCATAGATACATCGAAATGAGCATTATTTACTATTATGTACAGGGTGGCGCAAAAAAGCCGGACTAGTCACATTTAGGTCTGGCATTTAATATAACATTGAATGAACTGTAAAATCTCAAGATTCTACACACCCATTCTACACAAATCTCAAGATTTTACAGTTCATTCAATGTTATATTAAATGTCAGACCTAAATGCGACTAGTCCGGCTTTTTGCGCCACCCTGTATAGTCAATAGCCAAATTCATTGCGTTTACGGATGCGGTATACCTGTATATACAGCGATGCCCTGTCCGTCTTCTCCACCGCAGTATTGAGCACCGTTTCCAGGACATTCCTTTGAGCAAAAGGTTTCAGCGACGCTTTCACTGAATTCTTCTCCACAAATACAGTGACTCCCTTCCTGTGCAAACGCCAATAATTAATTACACACCCTTTTGTCTTGTGTCTGGTGTATATCTCGTTTGCTAATCGTCCTGATTCGGGTCACTTTTAATATAGCTGGCAACAAAGCGCTTAATTAGCGTGTAGTTGCGATTACGCTGGGGCAGGGACATTTCTACACCCCATAATACCCCAACACCCACCCCAATCTGAGACCGACACCCCATAAACACCCCCTCACATTCTGAGAACCCGATTAACTTTTTTGCTTGTCAGACTTTTTCCGGCAAGGCACCCCCAGAAAATACCAACACCTCCAAATTGATAATCCTAGTAATAACCCTGGCAATCAGCTTAACAGAGAAGCCAAAGATCCTAATCGAAGTCCAATGTATTCAGAACCTGTAGACCGGCGAATGTCGAATTGTTCCTTCGACAACCGTTGATGCACAGATCGATTGTCATCGGTTGATTGGAAAACAAGGTCCTCGACAGCGAAAACTGATCAATAAAGCATCGGAAACAGCCCAAGTATTTATCCTGCAGAACTGGAAAAAATTACAATCATCGCTTTAATCGAAAGTAAATTACTCGTTCCTGCATAGAAGGCACTGCAAAACGAACTTTATTTGCCCATTCACGTCCTGGAAAGGTAAGGATTCATTAGGCTTCTTAAAAATAACGACTTTTGGTGTAAAATATCAATGACGGGGTTGAGCCAATAATACGGAATCGTTTTGAAAAGCGAACATGCTTTTTTTATCACGAACACGGCTTTCAAAATGTCTTAATATTTTGACAGGTTGCATGTTCTTAATGTCAATGTCGTTTTGAAACACGATCAACTTACAAGCCTGGACACCAGTGGCGGCTCCACAGGGGCCCGTGCCCCCTATTGAGTGCTTATGCCCCAGTGGTCCCCCGTTGGGACCCTACACTTAATACTACATACCTAACAACAAAATAATGGTTGGCCCCCATGATTAGAAGTTGCCACCCCAACGCCCTCCCCACTTGCCAAATCCTGGAGCCGCCACTGCTGGACACCATTTGCAGTGAATCATCGTTAAGGAGAAGATAATTAGTATAACTTTGTTAATAATATCCGCTTAATAGTGTTCAGCGTCTGTTCTAAGCCAAGGCGAACCACTTTATAATCAGACAAGGAGGCTTGTGACATCTAATATGGAGCCAAATGGTTAATCGATACGCCACAGCTGTATCGTTTTTCCTCAAGGGACTCGCAGAGCAAGATTTACCACTGGTATCCTTAGGCATCGGAAATTAAAGACGTCACTTTCAATTACTCTGTCATAAGATTTGCGCTGGCTTGAATATTCCGAGCACACAAATTTTCACGGTCACTGCTTATTGACTTGTCCATGCATTCTTTCAAATAGCAGAAAGAAATGGGGACCTGGGAAAATGGGTCTTTCCCCACTGGTCTAACTCTCAAATGCCACCCTGGAAATATAGCATAAAATCCAATAGAGACAAGAAGCACTACCTCATGAATTCTCTTTTCCTGCTTGTTTAGTGAAAAATACGTAGTGTCTTATGTTTTGCAAAGAAAGAAAAAATTACTTCATTTTTGTCTCTCTTTGAATTTTATCAATCATGGGCCAAACACTTTAAAATGAAATTTGTCATAAGGTTGGAATATTGCTAGTTTAAAAGGTGATAATGCGCTGGTTTCTCGAAGTGATTGATGTAGACAATTAATTTCGGCGAATCATTCATTCGAATCTACACCAACAAGCTGGCAAAAATCTGGTCAATTTCTGACTACACTAGATATCTTGAAGCGGCACAAAATGAAAAATAAACGTCTATAATAATTATTGCTCTTCAAAATCTGTTGACTAACGGAAGACTTGTCTTACTCACCGTTAGAAGACGCTGTCGAAAAAACGCACAGAAAGTAGACTAGAATCACAAACGAGGCGCGCCCCATTGCAACTGCTAACTAAGACTTTTTGCAGACAACAAGCGATGCATAAAAAGGAAGCATATCTGGCGAAGCATGACGATTATATCGATAGACAAGACGCCATATAAAAACAGTTTGGTCATTGGACTACTACTGCTCTATGTTGTGCGATCTTAGCGCTTGTCCTCTGACAAATAGGGAGACCTCTACTGACTAACTGTAGGAACTCTATTTGCGTCTAAACGTAGCCAAGACTTGATTTTGCGATAGCCTGAGGGGCAGGCACATCTGCTTCGAACATCGTTGGTACACTATACGGTTTACAGCGGACATAGACACATGCGGCAGTCTCTAAAACCACACCGAGGCTGGCTTGCAGACGACTGACTGTCAAGTCTGCTTAACGAATGGATACATACTATCGAGTAGGCATAGAGATGTATACCAAGAAACACGAGAAACTCTAAGACTCTGAGGCTGTTAGAAACGAAATATTATCCGAATTCTGCCGTGTCGCTTGCACTTAAGTCGTGGACAAAGTTCCTTATTAAGAGAAACTCCTCATAAAGACTAGTCTTTGATAGTCTTTGCTATCCACTCAGCATACGCAGTCTACAGGGTTGCTGTGTGATTATCTATGGACAACCTTTTAGTCCATAATCTAAAGTGAATATACAGTAACTGCAGCAAGAGAGTTCTTGTAATAATTAATTGAAGATTTGCATTATCGTTCAAACAGCAAAATACTCGATGGCCACCAGTCAGTGGAGCAGGCAGGATTCCAAAATAGGAGGGAGGACACGTCGACATTTTCGGCCCAAAAGTTCTTGAAAAAGATCGTCGTCTCAAGAATTTGGAAACCTCTTGCGTTCTCCTCGATCTCATACTACCCCTTCATTCCTCCCCCACCTTCCTTCCTCCCCCAAACAATACTCACCGGTTTTGCACGAATCTCACAACCGGTCCAGGCCCGATTCGGGGACCGACCCCCAGTAACATTAATCAATTGATTAACATATCCAGTGGCCACGGAGCCTGGTTGAAAACAGTTAATAAATATCATAAATATTGCAAGCTTATAAAATCACCAATTTGCACTTTTTTACACTCTACGCAGATTTTAGCGACACACTCTAAAGTAAAACAAACCTTAAAGGAGTTGTTTTTACGATTTTCAACAATATATAATCGATCTCTAATTAATTCAAAGTCAAAAATTATCTTGAACAATAAATTATATAGGTCTACATAGTTCTGTATAATTTAAACAGCCTCGACATAGACCTTAACTTAAAGCTCTGACACAATGCGAGATTCATTAATTACATTTAAACACCTAAATAGCCTACAGCAAACAGGCACAATACGTGAAATGCATGACCGATAAAAATAAATCTAAATACAACAGCTTATTCGGGTAAATATTCGAAGATACAATATTTGCACATTAAATCTCGATTGGCAGCTGCATCAGTCTGTAGTTGAATAGTAATCTATTGCCCAGCGAGAAATCCTTGATATCGATAACGTCACTTTCTGGATTAAATATCGGTCTAACTTGTAAAGGTCTGATAGACAATTAAAGGCAATTTGATTTATCGTTTATCTCCGGCGAGGTTTCTGGGACGGCATTGCGGTTTTGGAACAATTTGCGGCGTTTCCAGTTTCTAACGCTGTATAGACTTCGCCTTCGTCATTGTCTGCGGTTTCTTCAAGTCCGGCGTACACTTCGCCATCAGAATTATTGTCATCAGCACTTTTCTCCGGAGTTGGCTTACTGTTAAGTTCTGCAAAGATATGACGATACGAGTCATTCAAGTCATAGCTATAGAGTTCTAGCGCTAATCTTAGGGAAAACGCATGAACAACTTTGAGCACATAAAAGGAAACGTGCCTTCAATGAAACATAATCTAAATAATTCTGGTGTAAAGTAGTAGTAGTTGTAGTAATAGCAGTACAGTAGTAGCAAATAATAGTAGTAATATAGTAATAGTAGTAGTAGTAGTAGTAGTAGTAGTAGTAGTAGTAGTAGTGGTAGTAGTGGTAGTGGTGGTAGTGGTAGTGGTGGTGGTAGGTGGTGGTGGTGGTGGTGGTGGTGTGGTGGTGGTGGTGTGGTGGTGGTGGTGGTGGTGGTGGTGGTGGTGTGGTGGTGGTGGTGGTGGTGGTGGTGGTGGTGGTGGTGGTGGTGGTGGTGGTGGTGGGTGGTGGTGGTGGTGGTGGTGGTGGTGGTGGTGGTGGTAGTAGTAGTAGTAGTAGTAGTAGTAGTAGTAGTAGTAGTAGTAGTAGTAGTAGTAGTAGTAGTAGTGGTAATAAAACGTTCGTGTTTGTTGAAATAATTACTCGTGCTAAAAGGATTTTTAGGAAAGCTAAAGAAAGAAGCTGGTATGAAAGTAATTCTTGTTTTGCTTTAGTTTGAGCCGATTACAAACTACTGTGGTCTTAGCAGCACTTTGAACCTTTATGTCCTAAGACTTTCCGAAACGCACCGTATTCATTTGTCGGTTTGCTTTGTATCGGATGCACTTTAGTCTCACGGGCAATCGGCAATGCAGGTTTATTTGCTGTTCTCTCTGCAAAAACTACACAGATAATACAATCAGACCATCCATTTCATCATATTTAAGTGCAAATTTGACAAATCTAGAGAATATATTTGTTAATTGTACCGCAAATAAAGATTGTATATTAGTCAAAGCGATTATTCAAAATCAATGTCAAATTACCTATAGACCCTGGCGTAGCCAGGGGCTTGGTTAACGCCCCCCTTGGCTGCCGAAAACAAAATATTTTTAATGAGTTTCCATGCATTTTTAAATTTTTGACGCGACTTTGGGGTGAAACCTTGCATTAAGCAGTCGGATAGCAATGTGAAACCAAGAAACTATTTCAGCTCTTAGAGATTAAGACGACCCATACTGTAGAGATTTGATTTCCTAGTAGACGCCTCGGTAGATCCTTGTTCTTTTCCCTCGCTTTTCTCAGAATTCAAAGCAGCGAATTTTTTCGACTTTTTTGTCTCTGAAAAAAATCCGGAACTGAGCCAAAATCCTCAAAAGATCTTGTCAGACATTAAGAAAAACTGCAGACTGACTAGACCTACCATAAGAATAAATTAAAAGCTGAAATTGGACAAATTCTCGTTAACTTCTGCTGCTCTAATGCATATAAAATGCATATTCCTGTGGATTCAAAGCTTTTAGTGGATTAGCTATATTTGCAACATACTGTAATCCACACGTCAAGGTATTGATTCAAACAGTGGAAAATAGCGTGTGGAGTTCAAGAGCAGTAGAGTGGAGCTTACTTTCATCTGCACTTTTACCAAGTTCTGGATGTCCTTTTTCTTCTGGACCTTTAGGAACCGGGAGAGCGCGCTTCTTCGCTTTTCTTGGTGCTTCTGGAGAATAGACAGTTTAATTCCTGAAAGATCTTACAATGAATCTATAGGATAGGTAAAAACTGAACGTCGCGCATTCCTACGCATATGACAAAAACAAAATGAACTTAAACTATTTCATTATTTACTAATTAATGCGGGTTTTGGTTTTAAAATAATTGTCATGACACTCTAAAAGGACTCTGCTTACTACGACATAATATATTTGGGACTGTCCGACTTGTAACATTCAAGATGCTATTGATACGAGTCTGAACTCACTTTCGTCTTCACTTTTTCCAGATTCGTTCTGATCCTTCTCCTCGCTGACCTTAGGGTCCGGATTTATGCATTTCTTGGATTTTCTTTTAGTTTCTGCATGAATACGAAATACATTCAGTCCTGTAAGATTCAACTAGGACAGTGGGTTGTGGGAAGGTAAAATTCCTAGTCACAGCTAATCGACTTATGGTCTCTCTGTCTTATAGCCGATATGAATCATATAAATTGATAATACGTTGACGTGCAATCAGTGTTTTATGCAGACCCCAGGCCTTGGGTGGGGGTGGGGTGAGGGTGGGGGGACATTGAATTGGCTGGAGGGGAAGAGAAACAGTTCAATGCAAAAATTTCTGTCAGTGTTGGGGTTCGGGGGGATTTTGTGGGGTTTTTTGAGGGGCTAATCTCCCCCTAACAGGACTGGATAAAACACCGGGTGCAAATGATTCATTTCCGTAGATCCTACTTTCATCGGCGCTTTTGCTATGTTCTGGTTGAATCTTCGCACATTGGTCAGGATCGGGAATAATGGGTTTCTTGGTTTTTCTTTTAGTTTCTGTAAAAACACATAAAGCATTCAGGTGATGAACTCTAAGAAATCTCCTTGTAAGAGATAAGATGGTCGTATTTCTACTCTAGTTCTACTCTAAATCCAGTAAATACCTCAGAAATTCATATTAAATGAAAGTGACAGGTTAACAAGTCAGTAAAGAGATTGCGATATGCGAGATGAACATGAAATATTAAAAAGGTTACGACATTCACGGATTGAATTAACTTTCTAATGGTTAATTTGATCAATACAATCGTTTGCTGCGTTTCGTTTTATACGAAGTAAAGTTTTAGACGCCTTGATTCAATTCTCTTTGAAAATGAGGATAATGATGTTCATTGAACCATCCGTGATAAATCTACACTGAACTCCTCACTGTCTTTTTCTGGCTGTTTGCTAAGCGTGACGTGTTCTTTGAAATCACAGTCATCGGGAGACGGAATTTTGAGACGCTTTTTAGGGTTTCTTTTGTGTTCTACAAACATTCAACGAATATTGAATCTGAAAAAACCGATAGACATCTAACTGAAAATCGATTATAAATGCCTATTTAACTTTGTCTGCACGCACTATATATGCTGGCCATCTTTACTTATGCGATCTTACACTTTATTATGGTCGAGTGTTGAGCGCCATTGTAAGCAACACTTTAAGCCAATTTCAATATAATTTCATTCTATCTAAATGTAAGTTGATTTTATTTTATTTTCCATTTAATTTTACTGGGAGGCGTAGCGATACCAATGGCCTGCTATTGAAACAATTGCGTTGAACCTACGATCAGTGTCTGATTTTTTGATGAGCGCCGTTTGGCCATTTTCTTTGGAGATTTCAGAATCCGCTCTCGTTAGATCTAAAATAATATTGCCGAAACATAAAACGCATTCACAAGTATTACAATTAAAGAGGTTTTAAGGGTATAGGCCTAAATTTCGCTTTCCTTTGTCTCTCCATTTCATTTCTAGTTTCCCCGCCACAAATTTATCATACCCTTAGAGTCTCAAAATAGCCTAGAGGATATAGTATCATGAAAATAGCAATACTTTAGTCCCTAATGATGTTACCAGTTTGGCAAGTCGCATATCTAGAGCCGCTGGTAATGTAATCATAATTGAGAGCGAGAGGTAATACTTCTCAATCAATTCGGCCTAAACACATAGGCGGATTTAGAGTTTAATATTTGGGTAGGCTAGCATGGAGGTCTGGGGGTGCCATCCAGCACGCGACAGAGCTGGTGTTGATGGAAAAACAATGTTTATTTGTTTGGTGCATGGGATTAGTTGGGTAGGCTTAAGCCCACCCTAGCCTTAGAAATTACCACATGCAAAATTCTGAATGCCAATCACATTTGAAATCACAAGAGATAGTGGCCTAATTTTTGAAAAAAACTTGATTAACAGGTGCTCTTCACTTCTCTGTCAAAGTGCTAGCCATTCACACGTCTGCCAATACCATTCTCTGTAGTTTAAAAATGTTCTTAAACATGTCCAATTTACGCATTAGAGAATACCACAGGCAAAATTCTGAATGCCAAGCACTTTTGAAATCACAAGAGATAGTGGCCTAATTTTTTTTAAACTTGATTAGCATGTGCTCTTCACTTCTCTGTCAAAAGTGCTAGCCATTAACACGTCTGCCAATACCATTCTCTGTAGTTTAAAAATGTCCTTTAAAATGTCCAATTTACGCATTAGAGAATACCACAAGCAAAATTCTGAATGCCAAGCACTTTTGTTATAAAACTACAGAGAATGGTATTGGCAGACGTGTGAACGGCTAGCACTTTTGATTTCCCTACCCTTTCCCACGGGGTACCTCTAGTCCTATAGGTACCACTACCCCTAGGGGTACCCTCCCCTTAAGTTTATTCGAATGCCTCTGGACAGAATGTCACTAAATTATAAGAAGTGTCAATGTTCAAAATTTCATGCTTTTATCCACAAAATGAACAATTATACGGCTTATCAACTGTACTAATCAGAAATGACGGCATAGTTAGAAAACGCAATATGGTCTAAACGGGGTAAGAGATTTGTTGGCGCGCAAGATATATTTGGAAAATCTGGGCATCCTGACAACCAACCCCCGATGCTCTTGTTAACGCCAGCAGGCATTCTCTTCTCGCATGCTTCAATGTCTGGCATGGCGGGAGGTTTCCTTTTCTTCTTAGTAATTTCTGTAGAGTTAAAAATAGATTTACATTCGATAAGGTCTTCTTATAAAGAATCTTGTTTACGTGGAAAATTGAACTGACAAGTTGAAGAATCGTTATCCTGTCGTGAGTGAGTCTATTGTACAGTTTTCAGTTATTTGTTATAAAATGGATATCCATAAATTACAGTTGCATTCTATTGTCTTAAATGAACCGTCACTCTCTCAATCATAGGCCTGAACTTCTATTTAGGCCTCTATGCTCGAACCTTCCCATTTTCTGAGAGGCTACCATAGGGGGGTTCTACGAACAGTTCTCTACTGTACAGTTCTCTACTTTATTTGCAACGATCCCCATTATGTTAAATGGTGAAATCGAGCTTTCTGCGCTAAAGATGAAGAAGTCAAAAATACAGTCGCATAACGCGTAGCAATCTATTCTAATATTCTACTACTATTCTAATAGTCTACTACTACTACTACTACTACTACTACTACTACTACTACTACTAATATTAGATTAGACGAACATATTAAGAGGTCGCTTACCGGTTGATAGAAAGGCTGCTATTTTCGCACGCTTAGTTTGAAAATCTTTTCCTTTTTGGTTTCGAGATCTAAACAAGCGAATTGCATTATACGCCTAATTGCGTTCACTTTTCGAAGAATCGGTTCATAAAAATCGGTATTTTGCATTTCATCTGTGAAACTACAGTCCAGCCTGTCCTAATATAAGTAATGTAAGTAAAATCTCGTGAATTTCTATAGCGCTTTCGAAAGCAGGTACAGCAGTAGCTGCTTATTGCATCAATGCAACGTAGTCTAACCCGGTGGCTTTGAATCATTTGGCTTCGCCTTATACTTTCTTCAGCAACGCCTTTTCCGTATACGGCAACAAAGTGCAGGCAGCCAGGCATGCTCTGTCAATTGTAATATTTAATTTAGGAAAAGCTAGACAACTACGATTTTCTTATATTACATTATTACATTATTACTTAGACATTAGATACATTAATATATAAATTATATTGCATTAGGCTTCGAGTGCTTGCTCACCTGCGACAGTGGCAGATTAGAATCGAAACCAGAATGACAGCCGCAACCAGAGGTGGAGCAACATATTTAAGATATAGTTCTATGAATTGGATAAAACTCGAATCTGTTGAAAGAAATCAAATAAATATAGCAAAGTCCCTGTTCGGACAGATTGATGCTATGGATTAATTTCTTTATATCAATTAGTAATTATACAAGTGTATTTCACGCCAATTATAACTTGGATCAGATGTAGCAGAAGCTATGATAATGTATGAATTAATATTATATTTGATAATATATGATCACTATATATGATATGATATATTTTACCTGATTGATCACAAGGTTTGCTATGACATTGTCCAGTCATCCGATTGCACAGATCATCATCTTCCGTGCAGCAGCACTTCTTGTCACAACCCAAACCGTAATAACCTTTCGGACATACTACAAAAAGTACCGAGGTTTAGCCAGTCAACAGAGCTTCGGACTTAACTTAGGCCTACTGGTCAACATTTCCAATGACACCAGTTTTGCCTATGAATCTGATCAACATTACAGGAGCATTGCTCTAGAGGACAAAAGGAACAAAGAATGAGATCACACGGAAAGATCATGATGTGAATGAATGGATGGGTGGAACATAGTGGTCCTAAATCAGGGCAGATCCTCCTGATTGAACCACTCTAAACTCTGTTATTATTGTTATTATTATTATTATTATTATTATTATTGTTGTTGTTGTTGTATTAAAATGTTATCGTAATAAAGACCAGCGCCAATATCACCATCATTACAATTAATCATAGTGTGAAATACCTGTGTATACAATATATGCGCGAACGTCACTGAGTCCTTTACAACTGAGTTCTGATGATGCTACACAAGTTGTATTGCAGAGCGATTCGTTTTTGATTCCGTAGTGCTCCTCGACGCAGTCACAGTATGTTTCGTTCTGTGGAATAAACGAAACAATACGTGCAGTACACTATTGTCCTTGTATAGGCCTATTTGTCATTGTTGTAGGACTATATCGAACTGCGAAGTTTTAGGTTAATTCGATTTCTCATTTCAAACCCATTATCAGACATTCCATTCACCCCATTCATCATGTATGTAGGTAGTGTATGGGCGAGAGACGCATCCTTATTACTCAAGAGCACTTGTAATAATTGTACAGCGCGATTCTAAAGAAGTCACATGAAGTCAAAAATATATAAGCTTACTTCAATCAAGACCCAAAGCATCTTTCCCATTCATCATAGATAAGCTATTTACTATGACTGAATAGAATTACAGTTCAGGTTGCAAAAGTAATTGGAAAGAAAGTAATAATGCAAACTTTCGTAATAATTACCAAAAGTCTAGCGTAAGTTGAATTCGTCTTCCTACAGAATTCCAAACAGCCTCTAACTGTTACACTGTCATTCCTCAGCACTGCCATGACTGTTCTGTTCCCCTGTGATCCTTCCTCGTAGAAGCAACCGATATGTTGTTTTTGCAGTACGTCTGAAAGTTTCAGGATTTAACCACGACATCAAAAGCGACAACAACGATAGTTGTACAATGAACTGTACAGCATACGTATTAGGATCCTCCTGTTTCTCTGACAGATTTAATTTAACAAATTTTCTGCGCTATTATATTTGATTTCTGATTGGATTTGATACGCCATCGGCTGATGCCTTTTAAGCATTATGAATTTATGATTTATTGCATTGACGGGCATTAGTATATACGCCAGGAAGGTACAGAGACGGTCTCCTATTTGGGTCTATAAGCTTAGGTTACTATGTGATCTGTGAAAAACCGAAGAGAAAATTATATCTGGAGGTTAGGGTGTTTGCAATATTACAAATATTGGACTATTGGCGTAGCAGTCGTATGTAGTCTCATTATTATTTCTTTATCTCTGCTCAATTTTTATTCTTTGTGATTATTCCTACGGCTTGGTTGCCCATCTAGCGGTTTCAGTATATTATACAATTGATACCTGGGCTGCAGGAAGTATCTGTAGTAACGGTGTTATTTGGACAGTGACACTGATAACCGCCTTCTGTATTGCTGCATCTAATCGCATTTGAACCACATATGGTTGAATTCCCTTCACATTCGTCTATGTCTAAAATATCAAGGAGCAAAACATAGGTAAAAAGGTAACGTTCATCCGTAGGCTCTGTTCCCGCAGGTGCCGGTGCTGATCCCCGGTTTCATGACCATCAGCCCATAGGTGACTAGGCCATTCATCGGCGGACGGTGGCCAGTCATTCCGCCGATCCTATGGTGGTTACATTCGCAATGTTGCCATTGCTACTCAGTTTTCGATGTTACAACCGGTCTCTGGCGAATAAGGCTGAGTCGACCTTAGGGGCTTCTGCGGGGATTGAACCCGCGACCTCCTGCTCCATCGTCCAGCGTTGTTACCACTCTTCTAACTTCCCACCTCCATGCATAGGCTAGAATAAATCATTTTCAGATGGCCAATAGTTTGTCTCTCACTGTTCCTTACTTCCGTGACTGATTCCTTTGTAGGACCGGGGTAAACTGTGCTGGGCTTGGGCAGAATAAATGTTCGGGCCTCCAAGGAAGGAGAATCTTGCGGATGCGGCCGTAAATATCCCTTGATAGGCCTACGTGACCCCGGACCCCTAAATTTTGCGGACCTTTCGGGTGACTGGCGCCGATCATGGTCCTTTGGAATTGATCTTTCTTTTTCGGTCGGGTTTTGAATCACTTGGTGTATTGCATCTATTGCTAGAAAAGTGCATGGGACCTATTTATTTCATTGCCAAATAACTACTATCACACTAAGGTCATAGAAAATTTGACACAATTTTTTTCAATGTTTCAAGATGGCGTGGTGCCGTATACAGTGAAACACGATCCCTTTTGAATTAAAGCAAGCTGCTTCGGGCCTATATCAGCATTTAATACGGCAATAGCGATATCCTGAATCATGCGTTAGAGCATATTTCTGGGAAGGTTGGTCTACTTAATTTTAAAACGAGATATTATTCAAAATACATGAGATGAACGAAATACGACCTGTGCAAACATTAATTGATTCTTTCTTCCGTGCAAACCCTTTTGGACATCGGCGACACACTGATATCTTTCTAGCCACGATCGGTTCTACAGAGACGCACAATTCGTCTAAGTTGCAACCTCCACCGTCATTGTTACAGTCTAAAAATACAACCAACTTCATTGTAATAATTATGCTATAATTCTTGACCCCCGACCGAAGTATGAACAAATAGTCTATGCACGTTGGCCTTCGATGCATTTTTCATATTCATTCGCATTAACTGCTACAGTTTACTGGCGTATCTCTGTTATCCAATATTGGCGACGAAAGTAAGCATAACTGTTATTAGTATATTCATTCGAGCAGTTATTCTGTCATTATTATAATATACAAATTTGCTGGACTGGGCGAGTAGCGTTAGCGTTATCGTAATCATCATCATCATCATCATCAATCATCAATCATCAACAACAACAACAAGAAGAAGCTCCGACAGCTTCAACAAGGATCTCCAATCCGAGCAGTTGTAACTTGTAAGCATATCTGCTGGCTTTTGTGAGACTGAGGTTCAGGGTTTCACAATCAGATTTTATGTTGTCGATCCATCGTTTTCTCGTTCTCTGCCCGTGGGTAAAGCCATGCAGGGTCAAGCAGCGTAGGCGGTTGGAATTCACGCGTTTGATATAATAATAATAATAAATAATAATAATAATAATAATAATAATAATAATAATAATAATAATGCACTTCTATAGCACCAATTCTAATACCTAAGGGTATCAATCGATGGTACTTCAAATCCATCCGCAAAAGACCAGGTCATTCCAGAGATCCATTCCAGAGATATGGCCGATATATAACAGCATGAGCAGCTTCCTAAATGCGATCCTCAGGCGAATTCAAATATTTCGAAATGTGCCGATTCACTGATGCCTTTGCCACACACACACACACACACACACACACACACACACACACACACACACACACATATATATATATATATATATATATATATATATATATATATATATATGAATAAGGAATTTACCTCTCAGATTGCAGGCATCTCCTGTCCATCCGGATTTACACGCGTCATTTTGACACAAACCGTTGCGAACTGCGCATCTATCGGTCTTACAGTTGCATACTTTTGAACAATAAGGACCGTAGAATCCAGTCGGACATGCTGCAATTAGAATTTAGATTTTGTACCAAATGTCCCTTTTCATAATAAGAATATGAATGGAACTAACAATGTCCATTTTAATTTTTTTAAAGCCATTCGAAAATTCGAACTGTCTACCTTACAGTGGCGGTTCCACCATGTTTATGACTGGGGATGCATCCCCTCACCGGAGTTCCGAATGACCTTTTTTGTTTGTCAACCTATTTTCCGGTGAAGTTTTAAGAAAATTTAGAGAAAAATACTGCAAATGACCTTCTTTTTTGCAAGGTTATTTAACATTTAGTGGGCAAAACACTAACAATGACCTTTCCCTCTCTTTTCTTTTGTTTTTTCTACTTCACTTTGCATCCCCCCACCAGCTCCCTATAAATTTTTGTCATTCCCCACCAAGAATTCTTGGAGCCGCCACTGCTACCTTCTACAAAACAGTCTCGATACAAAAGTAAAAACTGACATTTGTAGAGGTTCAGGACTCAGCGCAGATTAGATTGGGTGTTGTGGATTCAACTGAAGGCTACTTAGGATTTCTTTGCATTTTAGACTTCGTTTGATAGCACGCATCGGTTTTTTATATAGTAGAAGTAAGCTTTTTATTATGAATTGAATTTATTGCTGAATAAAATTTTAACGACATGTCTTGTCTGAAAATTGACTCAAATATTTAGTAGAAGCTGCAGTCGAGGCAAACATGCGCATTGGAGAGGTTCAAGAAGAGCGGAAATCTTATTCTAAATACGGTTATGGAAGGCCACGCTTCTCTGCTTCGCAGGCCTTTCAGAATAGTAAATTATGGAAACAATAGATAGGCCGTATGTCACTTACACATGATAGAGTGAATTTTGGACGTGAAAGAAATGCTTAAATAAATGTAATCAGGCCTACAAGACCTTACTGTGATACACGCTGATAGCTTTATCTCCTCCACAAAACTCCTGTCTGGTCCCTGTGCAAGGCTTGTTGCAATCCGATTCGTTGCGTTTTCCATGCTTAGTGTATGACTCGCCACAGAAACATTCCTTGGCATACTATAAGTCAAAACACAGCATCATCATCATCGTCGTCGTCGTCATCATCATCATCATCATCATCATCATCATCATCATCATTGAACTTCTATGACGCCGTTTTTGTTTAATAATGACAGGGTTTATATGTTTCATATTGGAGTTTCTGCTTCTTACATGGCATCGTCTATGTGTTTGAATATTATTATATTCGCCTGACAGATTGCATGCTCCTCTTCTTACGCTCTTAAATTAAGAGTATTGCAGGCGTTGGCTGTCTAATTGTGTTGACTCTCATCTCTACGATTGGCTTTTACCGTTTAAATTAATTCAGTCACATCACCTTTCGAGTTTGTGCCTTTGCGTTATGAGGAAAGGTAGACGTAATAAGCCATTAGTTACCTGAGTTCCCGTGTAGGAGTAATTCTTAGAAGAGCAACGATATGCACAGGTATGCAACGAATTTGTGTTATCGTAATTTACTCTTCCTCCTTCCATTGCTCGATTGTCGTTGTCGTCACCATAGCACCCAATGTATTGTTCAGAAACTAGTTCTGTGCAAAGACACAAATAGAAATAATTCTGCAGCAGCAAAAGGCATTAATTGTACAGTATGATATCTATGTTTTCTGTGATTAGATTTGAATAGAAAGCCTCTTATCATACATTAGTTAATAATACGATAATAATTAACATCTCAGTAATAAGTATTTGCTGCCAATTGATAAAATATATTTTGCTTCATTATGCATGCATAATTGTATGTATATTAGGCCTATATATATATATGAATATTTGCTACTAGGCCTATATATATACAGTATGTCTATATAAAATATAAATGTATATATATATATATTTTGTGTGTCTGTGTATTATGCCCTCGGTACTTCATTCCGAAGGTCTTCTAGGAAAAAAATTGTCCGGAGACAAAAATTACTACATATATATATATATATATATATATATAAAAGAGAGGGAGAGAGAAAGAGAAATAGAGAATTTTAGTAACGGGGATTTGGTTGTCGGGCTACAATGCCACACCAAAACAAACATGCATTAGACTAGGTTATGCTGGAAGTAAGTAAGAAGAGTATTTTCACTAGAATAGAAGCCGATGGCGATGCAGCCCGGAGAGAAAATGGCATACTAGTCTGGCGGAGTAGAATAAAGACAGAGTTAAAGTATAACAAGATCGAATTTTTCAAAAGTCTATGAAAAATCCTCGATAGTCTATCACATTGAGGACAAAACCTCCCCGAATGTATATACTTGTTTCTATGTCGATGTAATTGATTTAAAATTCAAATGGGCAAGCCTTTTGAGGTAAATTGCAAGAAAGAGGATCAACCTGCTTGGTCCTCGATAATTTACTGGACATCCAAGACCGAAATTATCCGGCAAAAACACCATGGCAATTAATATAAGCAAACCGAAATGTTTCAAGATTTGTCAAAAACATCATCCCCAAGCCAACATGGTTTTAAAACATTGGCCACTGCATATAAGCAACCATGCTGCTCGTTATCATGTTATTCACTTTATATCAAAATCATCAATACAAAAGCGTTAGTAGCCTAGACCTGCAGCCTATATGCTTGAGCCTAATAGTTTGTGCTTCTAAATTCAAACTATCAAAAAAACCATGCAGCTACCATTAATATTCTAATGCCTTTGAAAAGGATTAGAATTAAGTTTTGTTTGAAGATACTTAGTTTGTTGCAGGCAGGGATACTTTTACACCCCCTAACAGCCCTCAAGTCCCAACACCCCCCAATTTGAGGTCGACACCCCCACAATTTGGTAATGTGACAATGGTATGCATACACAATGCATATTAATTAACCCTTGACACCCCCACCCAATGGAGAAGTACACACCCAACTTTTATCCTTTGGATGACCTTTTTTGCTTGTCAGCATTTTTTTCGTTTTTCGGTAGAGACTTCTAAATTCCGACACGCCCCAGATTTTTCCGACACCCCCAAATTCACAAGCCTGCAATCCTAGAAATAACCACACCCCTTGATTTTCCCGACACCTCCCCCCCAAATTAACAATCCTAGAAATAACCCTGGTTGCAGGACGCTCCTGTGATATTCCCATAGCATCCGTTGTAACAGTTTCCAGTTTTTCGATCACAAGGCATCTGTCGTTTACAATGACACGATACGTTACACTCAGGTCCATAAGTACCAATCGGACACACTACAAATATCATCATCGTACAAAATTCTTTAAATCTAGCATTTCAAGTTTTTCAACACATTTCATCAAAATGTCTTCTAATAATCTTATCGTCAGCCAATCCTATTCACATTATTATTCAAGAACTTAAATATATTTGTGTATAGCTTATTAGTCATATGATAAGCGATGGATGACAGATCGGAAACGAAAATTCCAAATTAATGAAATTATCAGCACAGTTTTATGATCGGGGAGCGCTTCATGTCCATTGACTGCATGTTGGATGTTCATTATAATACACCTGAATAGTTAGTATAGGAACTATGACGTGTAAATCCGGGTTAATATAAGATGGACAATGTGCTTCGCCGAAGAAATTAATGAGTAGTCCAAAGAATATATTAATGTCACGTGGCTATTGATAGTCACCCCTAAGATTTATGAAGTTACTAAAAATCGTCCGCTTGCTGATAAACGTTCCGTAAGACAGTTTTAAAATAACGACGGCCTTTTTAGGGTTTATAAAAAATTCAGATAGGCTATTATTTTTACATAGGCTAGGCTTTGTGTTATACGTTATTCAGTAAAATAATCAGGATAGATGAGTATTTGAGAATAGCTTTAACGACCAAGCCAAAGCGATTACCTGCGTACAAGACATAAGCTGAAAACGAGCTATTTGACCCGCCACAATGTTGCGATGTATTTCCTTTGCACTTTATGTCGCATAATGAGTCATTCACTTGAAGCTCGTGCATGTATTCATTAACGCATTCACAGCGTGTTCCGTTCTACAACAACAAGCGCTGAACCAAAATGGCGCAAGAGTAAAACAAGGAGGGCCAATATAATTATCCAATTACGTTCAGTATTTGCAATAATGATTGAAATGTGTGAATCCGGCTTGAATTAGCAAGAGTATTTTATTTTTATTCCTTATATTTTTTAGTAATTATAGCCAACTGAGTTATTTGTTGTAAAAATTAATTAGGAAAGAACTTTGTTGCTATTATTGAATCAGTGCTGATTCAAAATTATTTTATTCTATGTGTATGCAATTTTCTCCACCTATCAAATGCTGCCGAGTATTAGCAGATTCTACATATCGGATAGCCTACCACCATGCAAATTTCTTTCAGCTTTCCATTGATACAATACTGCATATGATTTCAAAATTAAACAGATTCACCTCATTTATCAAGCTGCTAATAATGTAAGAAGTCAATGACAGAGCTCAAGGCATAACTTCACATTTAAGAAAACCTGCAGTTTGGCATACGACTGTGTTCCGGATGATTTACAATTTTTAATGCACCTTTCAATTGTTTGATTTTCATTTTCGTCAAACGATCTAAGAGTTACGTTGTCGCGGAAGCATCCTAAATACTGATCCAATGGGAACTCTGAAATGCACAAATTCGAACACAGGAACCATGTACAGTAGGGCCTACTATGATCGCATACGGATAATATAAATTATTTCTTTGCCTAAGACATTGAAAACAATTCAGTTGAAAAACACATTTCCATTATAGTTTAGATTGTATAGACCTATTTAATTATTAAGCATATAAGTTTATATATGGGCTTGAAACTTATTTATCCGTAGACGCTGTCTCGGCCATCATAACATGGAGGGCGCCACAAGCCAAATATTGGGTGGGCCAACATGGCCTGTTTGAAATTGGACAATGCAAGGACTAGTGCTACAGTAGGCTATAGATATGCAAAAATTCAGAAGAGTGATGAAACGAATTAAAACCATATATTCTTGTGTCCCCATCTTTGTTGTGTCAAACCGTACTAGAATTGTCAATATATTCCGTCTCAATTTTTTCTAGAGCTTTCGAAATGCCACGAAAAATAATGAGCCATTTGAAACGGCACTATACAAAGTCTTTCAGAAATCTATTCTCTGTCAGGTTTTATAGACCACAAAATTATTATAAAATTGATACCCTGTTTGAAATTGGACAATGCTAGTGCTACAGTAGGCTATAAATTTGCAAAAATTCAGAAGAGTGATGAAACGAATTAAGAGTGATCATAACGCATCATTAAGTAGACAGTGTAACTGAAGACAGTGATTTTTATCTTTGAAAAATAGCAGCAGCTTCTAATGCAATCCAGAAAATACTGTCTTAATAATTATATTGCATATTTCTGTATGTCCTTACCTACGAAGTCTCTCAGCTGCTGTGTCTACACTCTACCGTTCTCCTTTTAGCTATACAATTCTATGTTCGAGCCTGTACTCTATACTTTCAATTCATCAGAATTCGATCAATGTACCTACCTTGTGCATTCGAATGCGCATATATATCAGAAGCCAATACGATGATGAGGATAATCCAGCTGAAATCGTTCTTTGGTCTTTCGTGTTTAGCCATCGAGCAGTTATCGAAATGAATTTTATGAAGATTTACTTAAAGCCCATGCAGTGTTAGATTTATCTGCGAAGCGTTTAAGTCTTAATTCATAAACCCTAATGACTGCAGCTATGTTTCTTGAAATTGAAAACTTCTTGTTTGCCTTCGTATACATATATCTCCTACTGCAGTGATCTTAGCCTGTCCACTTCCTGGTTGCCACAGGATGTGGGATAACGATACAATGATGCATTACTCCGACGAATATTATTGTCTTCCGCTAAAGTGTCGTGATATTGTCTATTGTCAATACTTAACTCGAATGCATAGCCTATATAGGCTTTCTAGAAGTTGGACAAGTGTATAATTTAAGCCAAGCAGCTCGTCCTGTGGCTTTGAACAGTTTTCGGACTAAGCTTAATGTCAAAACACGTCTGGCTGTATAATTCTAACGACAACATACTGGTAAATCGTTCTGCTATTCGATAGTTTGCATATGATACAACGCTAAACTGTGCTGAGGAATATAATATCATGTTATTCCAAAAATTGAGAACACGAGGCGGATTTTAGCTGGCTTACTAGAGGGCTCGCTACATTCAAATTATATATATATAATATATATAATATAAATTTTATATATATATATATAATATAAATCATACACACATATGTATATATATATATATGTATATAATGTCACGCTGTGAGTGGGTAGCATCATGTGAGCAATAAGGAAGATATAATTGTTACACTAAAGTGCACCAGTGGCTCACACACAGCACAGATCCTACTGAACTATTCTAAGTCCGTTATTAATATTAATATTATTATTGTTGTTGTTGTTGTTGTTGTCGTCGTCGTCGTTGTTGTTGTTTAGTCACTATGTAATTATTATTGAATCTGCTGGTAAATAGAAAAGTTTCTGCGACAGTCATGACGCTCTACGAATCCTCAGTCCGACCAAATGCGATGAACGTGGGTGCTTTGATGATGCATCTGTTATTCTGTATTTCTGGCTACGGCCAGTAAACAGCCAGCCTTTGTCATAGTAGATTTGGGCTGATTTACAGAACAGAAAGACGGCCTGCATTTTGTATGTACTGTATACGTATTCAATGATCTAATTAATCCACTAATCTGCTTATATTATAACAACTATTAGCGATATTCCATCAACTCTCTGGAGACGGTGCCATCCAGCGGGGTCATGATCTAGAGGTGACGCAACGGCCCCCGCTGGCCACGCACTTTTGATGATGATGATGATGATGATGATGAAGTGATGACGAGAGATTGGATGAATGGGGAAGAGGAGATAGTGAGGAAAAAGATAGAGGATTATGAGGGGAGGAAGAGAAAAGTGACGGACAAGGGAGGATTCGATATATAAATGAGGAGACAAACACATGCGCACACAAAGTTAGAAGACTATATAGGCTATAAGATATACAGGAAACGAAACGGTAGCCTCTACTCCATTTGGTTGTTCCGCCCATTATTACTTTTGGTTGCCTGTAGCAACGATTATAAAATGATAGCAGCGCGTCGTCCAATGAGAACGCGGTTATAAAAAGACAGACAAACACACAGACTTTGAGAAATTATATTATAAATAATAATAGCTACAATTATTTCTTCTACGCTGATCTTAAACCCTCTAGATATGTGATATAAGATGGCATATTCTCTAAGTCTTGAATGTTATCTAACTACGTCTAATTTATGCCGATCAATAGGCCTATCAGGATTAATGTTTTGCACTTTGTTATCGTCAGCTTGACTTTATCTACAGTGGCGTGCAAAAGTCTGTAACCGCCCGACAGATTTGCGACGTTTCAACTGTCACGGCCATTTTCTGAGCATAATCTTAGAGATAATGAATACACTCAACTGCATTTATTTCAAGTTACAATGTTCAGATTTCCGTCATTAATCGAATTATGGAACAACGAATCAAAGACTTGGCAGGTGGTTCTAGACTTTTACACACCACTGTATGATATATATATATATATATATATATATATATATATATATATATATATATATATACTACAGTGTAGGCATTTCTTTATGAAAGGTGGGCTCTGCATTTTCTCTTATAAATGATATCGCTGTCCTTCAACAGAAATCTGAATACGATCCACGAGAAGTTTCGATGAATTGACCTACGACCGAATGCAGTTCTTTGAATGCAGGCTGAAAGTACAATACAGTTACAGAAATTGAAATTTCGCATACAGAGCACTGAATCATTTCCAGAACATTGTTAATGTTGGCAAATAGATAATATTTTTTATTGAGTATCATTCTTAATTAGGCCTACTGTATGTACAAAGTATAGTGACTGCATGATTGCATCTGACGAGGAAGTAACGCTAATGGAAAACAAAGCGCAACAAAGCGTGGTTGAAAACACAATACAGAAATAAGATGAATGGGGATGACTATCACCAGCAAACTAAAACAAAAATTCTCTCAATCATTAGAATTGTAAGATCGATTCTCTACTGATATAAACGACGATAATTTTTAATGAGGTAAAAATCGTTAACTTGCCAAAGATATATCGAACTGCTGCCGTGACTTTCTGATTTCCTGTACAATTTGAAAAACGTCAACTTCTCATTTTCGTCTGCGCTCATTTGAAAGGCGTTCAAAGCGGCCAAACAAAACGCACTCAGTCCAAAACCTCGTCTGTGAAATATACACTTCATTCAAGGTTGGCAAAAATAAGACTTAGATTAATTATCATAGCTACTAGATGACGTCGAATTATTTCTCCAATATAGCAGCATATGGCAAACGACAGCATGGTTTGAAGATTGAAATGAATACGTAGACTATTGCTTAATAATTAATAACAATAACAGGGTTCAGGGTGGTTCAGTAGGATCTGCCCTGTGTGTGAGAGCCACTATGTTCCACCCTGCCAATCATTCACATTTTGGTCTTGCTGTGTAATCTCAGTTTTTGCCCTCTTGACCTCTAGCATATTTGTTCCTGTATTCTTTATCTTTGTCTTCGTGTCTTTGAGTCTATATATATAAATGATCAATAATAAGATAGCTTTGCAGGGTACAGTGGCATAAATGACTCATTAAGTTACTGCTACAATACTTGATTCTGCAGCCTAATAGCTATACAAGATCGATCTGGTATCTGATATTATTACGTAGGCTTCCTTTATGAACTGTTCTTATGAATGTAACGTGTAAATTGAAGATACTTTGAAATGACAACGGTTGGTCTATTGCTTCCGTCGTTATTCAACATTCTGAGAGTTCTGGACAGTGAAAAGAGGCTTCGAAATCCTATTGAATCGTCAGTTATCGATTCGCTGACGTGCAAAACGTTTAATTCTTTCTTGTCTTGATCGCCTTCCTTTAGAACAAAGAAACATAAAGAAGCTCTTATTGAAAACTAGCACAATCCTTAGCGACGATAAAACTGCCTAATAAGCTAAAGTCTAAATATGTTGAGACAATATCCAGGAACAGCTATGCAGACAATTGGACAGCCTATCGAGTAATAATCACCCTGTGCCCTTCTGATAAATTAAAATTTTCTCATCGGTTGTACACAACTCTCCGAACAGGGGGTCCCTGTACCCCCTCGTGCTTAGGCCAGTGGTTAGGGCCAATCTTATCATACAGCACGGTAAATTCTGCCTTAAAATGTCTCTTAAATTATTTTCTCTGTTACGAACAGTGTTAGCGTAGACGTTAACTTCTCCGACGTTCGCGTATGTATCGTCGGCTCCTCTCCGTTCGGTCATTTTGTAAGAGGTTCCGTAGTCCTCTCTAGAGGAACTAACACAGGAAATAATTTGTCCTTGAAGCTTAATTTCTTGACTTGACGGAAAAACTGATCCGTCCAGAACCTTTCGAAAAGAAATACATGCACATGGATTATTTATGCATTTTCGATTTCGTTTTCGCCAGCACGCATTCTTTTTTCTTAAAAAACAATATGACTTTAATTTGATGTGTATATACTGAATATCACATGTTCTATTTTGATAATATAAGTTATATATATATATTATTTAAGTTTCTATTAGTCAAAAACATTATGCATTAGCTGACTAGTCAACCCTCGTCCATTACAGGCTATCAACATAATCTATTTCAATTTTTCAAAGCTTTAAAATGTTAGAGAGTTTAGCTAGAATTATGTTAAGCTTATACGTCGCAGCGTTGCTAATGATAACATTACAGTATATATGGCCACCAGTTGATTTACCTTTTCAGTGTCAATAAGGATTACGGCTTTGCATTTATACTCATTGCACAGCGCATAAAAGTCTTGGACCGTTTCAGAAGTAGGACAGATCAGGCTCATGTAGGCATCTCTTGCCTTCCAACCCTGCAAAAAAACCCTCGGCATTAAAATAAAATAGCGTTTGCTCTTCTCATATAGATTTTGCATACAATTAGGCCTATACCTTCTTCATCAGGTGGATTTTAAAATAGATGTTATGCTACGCCTTGAATGATCCTATACACGAAGTTCATTTTATTTCAAGCTTCTAAAAGCTACCACAGACCTCATTTTTACATGCGTAAAGTTAATTAAATAAAATGAACTTTTTATTTGAATTTATATCTTACCCATGTAAATGCAGGATCCAGCATGGCTACTCTGTTCTTATTGACAGCCTTTGTAGAAGCTTGAGAATAACCTAAGACATAATAAAATCGGCAGTTTTATGTTATTTGGCTGGAGATTATAGATATGACAAGAGTATTTCAAACCAGTATTTTCTCTGAAAGGTTTGGTGATTACAGCTTCCACGCAGCAACAAAATGTTTTCTAAAGTTTAAAATCTAATATAACTTACACAAAGACACGTACATACCAGAAATGTCCATGGGCTAGATTAACCCATGGGTTGGGTTGGGTTGGATTGGGTCGGGTTGGGACAGACTTTTCCATATTAACGGTGGGTTGGGTTGGGCCAGAAAATAAGTCATGGTTTAAGAAACTGTAATACTGTATATCACAGTGGGTTGGGTCAAGAGAGAGAGAGAGAGAGAGAGAGAGAGAGAGAGAGAGAGAGAGAGAGAGAGAGAGAGAGACAGAGAGACAGAGACAGAGAGACAGAGAGACAGAGTCCTAGTTCACACACTAGCCTACTTGTGTAGTGAATAGGATTTAGTGTATATGCTATGACTAGAGAGACAAAACCCGCAGCCGTCATCATCTTCCTCCCATCCTCGATTACAGTAGATTAAGTAGCTATGTTCAGTACGTGTATATTAATTAGTACACTAGTCGCTGGGGCAAGCACGGGGTTTTTCTCAGCCGTAATATGACACTAATTCCTGTTTACTACACTTGCACATTTGCACAGACAGCTCCAAAAATGTTACGTTTATGTTGTATATGGATTTCATGCATACTGTTGAATAGTCAAACAATGTCGGTATTACGTGATGTGGCTAAAGCAGGGCCATGGGGAAAATGAAGGGAAGATTTTCCTGGGCCCCAGGAACGTGAAGGGGCCTAGCAACCGTATGCGTGTCAAGTGATAATGATCATGCACTTCTATAGCACCAGTTCAAATACCTAAGGGTATCAATCGATGGTGATATAATGATAATGATAATAATGATAATGTAAAACAATGCCAATTTTATTTAATAGTGTTACATAGCCCCGTTAGGTCTCTCCTGGAATTAATATATACGTCAGATTAACTCTCGATTATAACTGATCATGAATGTGTTTAGTAAATGACTAACATATTCCGGCCATATCTTGGTTTGGATCTGTCAAAATCTGAAAAAATGCACGCAAAATTGTGTTTTTCATCAAACTATTTTATAAGCTCCTAGCCTTAGAATTATTTTAATAAGTGCCTACAATGAGTAGCGAGAGTAGCTAGCATACCTATACGAATTTATTTATCAATGGTATTATTAGTTAAATGACGCTTTTCACAATATACTGAACAAATTCTAAGTAATAAGGAAAGTGAGTTGATGAATAGCGTATACCTGGTATTGAGCATCCAAGGGAGAGAAACCTTTCGACGTATTATTGATGCGCTGTAACTCATTCAGCGTTGAAGCAAATTTCGAATTTGGAATCGCTGTCTCTCCCACTGTGAAACTGAACAAGAGGTTCGGTGGATGAACTGGTATTGTTCCTGTAAAAATGTAAGAAATATTTATGTAGCTAATTTTGTCTAAAATAATACAAATTAAGCGGTGAAGATTTGAAGATTCAATTGGCAAGCTCTAGAAATAAATATACCGTATCTTTAGTTGTTACAGCAAACCTACATAAATTGGTGTGCACGAATCATCTAAGCCCGGCCCGAGTATAGGGGGCCTAGGCCGCCCCCGTATTTCCCCCTGCAGTTACGCTAGTGATCACATTTGATCATGAACGAACCAATGTTTGAACCATCTGACATCTCATTTGTCGGAGACGCTGAAGACATTCAAGGATATCAACTCGACCTTCAGTTCTTCCTTGTTGTAGGAGATAATCAGTGGCAAAGAAGCATCCGGTACGACCAGCACCAGCACTATACAGACACATGCAACACAAAATATACTACTTTAATTAACACAACATCAATATTAATAATGTACTTACATAGGACCGATTGTAATAGAAAATGCTTAAATATAGAGGCGCTCTAAATATAATAGTCATAAGACGACGTCAGACGTTTAACCCCTTAACTGAGGATGACGGATATATCCATCCATTTTACATTGAGTTACAGTTAAATACCCAGTTAAGGGGTTAAATTAACTTAATCTCTGAAGTTAGAACCGATTTAATGAGGTTGGAATCACGGAGACCAGGGCCTCTACTATGGATGGGACCGGTCTTTTCCAGAATGTGTCGATGTGCCCCCTATTTCGGAAACCTGGCTGCGCCACTGGTTAAAATTTACCTGCAGTGAACAACCATCGACTTCCCGGGTGTCATGGAATTTCGAATTCTTCTGTGGAAATTCAGAAACGAGTTGGAATCGCCGGGAACTCCGTGGTCAGGCCAAGGAAAAAATGCCACTGAACCACGTTCAAAGACTTTTTGTTCTGAAAAAAATCGTTATTAAATCATATGCGAGTAACCGTTTTCATGCAAATATTAGGCGTATGCATATCATTTTGCACGTCATGTCAGCCTATACACAGGTATCAGGCGCTACTTCAATTAAGCGTTGGAAACACTATAGGAGTGCTGCAAGTTGTTTTTGTCATTGAATTATATCAATTAAAACCATAAGCTTTAAAAGAACATTAAAATTTAGCCAAGCTTATGCGTGTATATGTGAACAAGATAGAAAATGTATGCATGCTATCTGCGCATTGTAAGCATGGGCGTAAAACACGGGAGGATTTTAAAACAGTTCACACGATTCTTAAAGATAAATAACCACCAAAACTAACTAAACTGATAATCCACATTCTACACAGGAGGCTTCGTTGTTTTGGTGGCATGCATTTATGAGTTTAATAATTATATCTGAAGCTGAATAGACGATGCCTACACTTGTAACGAGCAGTTTTAACGAGCAGTTTTCTCGCAGTGACTAGTCGTTCCAATGGTCTTCATCCGATTGTGACCTGACAATCGAAGACTGATAATCATCTATCGAACTGCCAAATGAATAAGCGCTTACATCCGACTTCATTTAGGGGGCAGTACATTTGCCCCCGCATTTTGCCTAAAAAAAATTTTTTGCCAATGTGCAATTTTAGACTTTACACTAATCATCGATCGAACTGCGTTTCAATAGAATAAAAGTTCTTCTATAATTTTAAATGTCATTAGCTCATTCACCCCGAAAAATGCCAATGTGACCCTCTGATTAACCATTTCCCATTAGCTCTTTCACTTGAACCCTGGCTTTTTCCGGAGCGCCACTGGCATAGACACATGCATTTATGCTAAGACATGTCAATCAATTATATATTAAACCTAATAAATATATTTGTCGTTTAATACCTTTCGATTTTCCATTAGGTTTGTGATCATGACAATTACTGAGACGTCTTGTTCGACAACCATTCTCCAGAAATCGTTGACTGTCTCAGGCTTCGGTCCTTTCAAATTTGCATAAAATACATAATTATGCACCGAATCACAGAATACAAGTGAGAATGAGTGGTCATACAAACGACGTTATTCATAGCAACATTAATTTAAGGAATTCTTAATATAAAAGGCCTACAGTATTATTCAAAGCGCTAATGAATTTATTTTACAGATGGCTTTTATTATTTGGATAATAGAATAAGGCACGCAGTATTCGCTGAATTATGACAATATTTTACCTTGTGTAGCAATGACCTTTTCAGATGAGCTGTAACTCTATAATAAAAAATGGAATGCATTTTAAGAAACAAGTTCTCATCAGAACTGACAAGGATTCTGACCCAGTTAAGATGTTTATACTTTGACGAAATTTTGAAAGCTGGCGAACCAAAGACGATTACATGATCATCTTCTAAACTCTTACAATCCTCCTGTTCACATTTCCTTGCTCGTGTCATGAGCTTTGATTTTGGTATGCTATAAATCTAGGAAACTGCTTACCGTTACGTGACTGGCGTTAATGTAATCTGACAGAACATCGTTGTCCTTCCTTTCAAGAACAACGCGATTATGATCATCTGTAGAGAGAAAGAGTAAAATATTATTATCTGTCAGCTAATGCAAGCAAAGTAGACCTATATGCTTTAGACGCAGTATATATAGGTCTACCTAGTGAAGTAGTTGATTACAGTCTAGTGTTTAAATTTTAAACACTGCACCTCAAGCTATGATATTTAAACCGGCATGCAGGTCATTGGAAAACGGGTAGATCATGGGTCAGAGTTATTTAGATAAAACCTGCCCATTATATTGCATTATGTTGCTTCTGCAGTGTTGAAAACCGCGCTAACATTTTATAAAGGGCTAGAATAGTGCGAGCGGATAATATAGACCACAGTAACATGCAGCTAAGGATTCCAATCGCCATTTGGGGCCTATATGACAAGCGACATTTTCATTGTATCAAAGAGTTGAATTACATACACGGGATGATATTCTTGAATCGATTCTTCACTTTCATGTTTCGATGTCTGCCAACGTTGCAAGGTTCTTTAGTTTCTTGAGGAACACTCTGAAGAAGACGACGTTCTTAATTAAACTGCAGTCTGATATATTAAACCAAAAACGCTGGAAGATAACTCAGCGCTTCGATCGATTCAGTATAAACGGGGTAAGAGAGATTACCTTGAATTCCTTTTCCAGCAATCCAGATGTTGATAACTTTGTTAGAACGAAGCCAGACAATTCTTCGGTGCCAACGGTTCGAACGGGCGACGAAACATCGTACACCGAAGCAATGCAATCGTACAAATGCGCCTCAGATTCTGAAATATTTGCCAAAATGATCTTGACTATTTGTCTTAAGAATCTCTCAACTATCTTATCTAGCGGTATGCTACTTATTTAAATTCACCTAAGTATAATATTGATGGAATGCCTTTTATCAATCGCAGTGCTCAAAGGCATACGTAAGGCGTAGACCCACTTAGTGTATTTGGTGCGCATGTCAGGGGGCTGAACAAATTTGCAAGCTAACAAATCTTTAATTAACAAATCGTGGTATTCTATTGACACAAGATTAAAACTACAGATGCGCTTTTCTTGCTTTTACTGATGCGAACTGGTCTTTGATGATGTGCTGAAAGTCAGTTTTCTCAGTTTCTTCTCTCTCTCTACGCTGAGTAGAGAAAGGCTACGAAATTTTTGCGTAGCTCCCAAGGTATTTACCCTACCAACCTATGGAACCGAATGGAGAAACGATAGTAAGTTCAGCTTTACATTTACGTATAGGCCCTAATATTGGGCCCTGAGCTGAAACACAGTGAATTTGCGACTAACCGGACGATGTTCCTTTTGCCCATCCCACGGAGGGAACTGTTGACTTCTGTCTTTGGTTTTCATTTCCCGATGAATTCCCGAAACAAGGAAATCGAGACCTAATCCATGCAAACGACATAATAAAATATTGATTTTATCTGTAAAAATATCACAATCAAAAATAAGATCCTGGGTATTTGCAAGCCTAGGTATAGGTTGTATGTCCTCTTATAGGTTGGGCGAAGCGCCGCAATCTCTGTACTATATTCATAGCCTTTGCATGGTAGGCAATTAAATCAATTCTAAATAAGCATTTGGGCATAAAACTAATGACAGCTGCGTCAAAGAACGTGACAAGTCGAATGAATTCGATACAATTTAAATAATGCGGAATGATTGAATGCATCTAATCTCAAAAATGAAAACTTAACCAACTTGCGCGAATAGAGAATTCCAACGACGACGAGGACTGCAATCAGGAGGCAAAGCGAGCCAACGATTGCTCCAACAACGATACCCACGTTACTTGCTTGTTCGCTCGTATCGCTCTTATCTGCAATGAAACAGCAGAGAACTCAGCAGACAATGCTCGATCCTGTAAAAGCTGAATAGTCAGTTTTCATGTTGCTATTCGTCACACAGAAAACCAGATTAGTTCATTACCCGCACTTTTGGGGTGATAGTTTTCAACTAGGCCTACTTAACGAGTGGTTCACACGCTTTGTCCCTTAGCATTCAACGCATTCAACTATAGCTTCATTATACATTATCTCATTCAATTGGCGTTCTTCTATTCAGACTGGGACCGGTCGACGAATCTGTGCAAAGCCGTTAAGAAATTTGATGTGTGTGGAGAACTCCGTGATGGGCCTTTTTTCGCTCTTCGTAGACGATTTTATCTGAAAATGTTTATTCCAGAAACTTGGCTAGGGCTAATGCTTCGAAAACCGGCGAATGATCATTTGAAATAATGCATTTAGCTCCATAATCGTCGCCGTCATCTTTTCCAAAACATATTGTCAATAATATTGCACCTGGTAAGCCTATGCAGACAGAATTCTGGACTACGTTTCCATTTATGCAGTGGCATGTGTAACCGCCTTCAGTGTTGCTGCAGGATATTGCAGATGATCCACAGATGTTTGGTATTTCTAAGCATTCGTTTATGTCTGAAATCACAATTTACCCCTCGAATAGATTTATGAGTGCAAATTGAATGCAGCACATTTGCAGAGGCCGCGATGCAATAAAATTCGCAATAGAGCACAATTCTGAAAATAACTCTTCAAGTGTCATTTATCGAAGCAATTTCTTTAGTTTTCTCAATTTTTTTAGAAAATTAGCCATTATATTAACATATCAAATTATGACCAGTAAAGACATCGTTAATACTGACCAGTGCAGTTCCCCCATGCTTTCATTCGGCAATAGCCTGACTGGCACCGACAAACAGACATCGTTAAAGCGGCGATTGGTTCTACTACTATGCATGCTTCATAAGATTCACAACTGCCATTGCTATTTTTGCAATCTGCAATATAATCAAATAATTCTTACTAAATAAAACTTTTTAAAATTTATGCTACTTAATTTTTAAAAATAGGTATGAAACTCGATGATGACAGACAATAAAGTGAGTCTATGTAATAACAGTTATATTGGCTTATAGGTAAATCACTCTCTGAACTAGCAAGTTGCATTAAATTACACATCAATTAATGCAATCATTAATCTTTATGTTCCTGCACATTTCTAAGTCATTCTCGAAGTCTCAATGTTCGAAACAGTTTTCTTTGTCTGCAAATTCTTAAACAATACAATGCCTCGATTCTTAATCATTCGTTTCATTTATCAGATTATATTTGACAATAGTACGCACCTCTTATATTGCATGTGTTCCCTGTCCATCCTGGTTTACATCCGGTATTCAGGCAAGTACCGTTCTTAAAATGACACCTTCCTTCACAGTTACATATCTTGGCACACTTTGGACCGTAATAGCCAGTTGGACAGTCTACAAAACTAGAGAATCTCTGATACTTTGAAGAAAAGCAAAGAATATATTCGAAGAAACTTTCATATTAGGTCTATTCACGGCTCTATCTATGCAAGAGATATGCAGTTCGTTTCATTTGCAATGACAATGTTTTTAAAAATCATATTCTTATGTTTATGAGAAATCTGATGAACCATAATATGATGCCAAAAATTACGGATAGACTATTGAAGTAATATGCCAACGCAATCGTAGTCTCAATACTTTCGTATTAATGCTAATATCAATTTAATAGGTCTAGCCTTAATTAGAGACGCTTCAATTAAAATATGATGAGTGTCAGTAATCATCGCTTACTACAGTAATAAAATGCAAAGCATAATATCTGTGCAATTCTTTGTTATGTGCTGAACTCACTGGCATATACGCTGATGGCAACTCCACCTCCACAAATTTGGCTTTTGTTTCCAGAACAAATACTATTGCAAAATCCTTCGTCAATTCTTCCATGCTTGTCGTATGATTCTCCACACCAACATTCTGCACCAAACTAAATATAATACAAACATTTCTAAAATATATCGCCAGCATTAGCGGAAGTTGAAAAACATCCGTCATTAGCAAAGGGTATTGTTTTTAATAATCGCATGTAAAAACTATTGGTTGCTCTATACTATAAACGATCGATTAATTATGCAATTGGTCTGCTGCTCACTCGTACAGCTCTACTGAACTGATTGTTATTTGAAAATTCAATTTTACCTGAGGTCCTGCATAGGAATATTTCGAAAAACAGAAATCCAAACAACGTTGCAAATGATTGTTAGAATAATCCTCATAGCCCTTCTCCATTGCTCGATCACTGTTGTTGTCTCTATAGCATCCGATGTATTGGTCCGAAAATGACGCTTTGGAAAAACAAAAAGATTAAACTTCTGTCATTTGACTCATAGACTCAAACGATATTTATTTATTTGCGGATTCTTTTGAAGATGAATAACCTTAAATCGCACAAGAGCCGACATGCTTCGAAGTTTGTCAGAAACATGAATATAGCTGAGCGATTTTTCGAGACTGGCTAAACTAAAGACAGCACTGCTCATTAGTAGTTGAGGTTTACCACTCAGTGGCGGCTCCAGAGGAGGGCCCGGGGGCTCGTGCCCCCTATCGAGTGCCTGCCCCCCAGTGGCCTTCTGTTGGGACCCTATACTTAATACTACATACATAACAACAAATGGTTGGCCCCATGATTAGAAGTTGCCACCCCAACGACCCCCTCTTGCCAAATCTTGGAGCCGCCACTGTTACCACTGCCTCAGTAGTCGAGAAAAACCACCCCAATAGGTTTTGAAAATTTTGGTCTGGGAGTGGACCCACTCCATGCTGATTTTCTGGATAATCGATTGCTAGAATTCATTGATAAAATTCGCTTACGAAAACATTAACATTTTTCAATCAATATCTGCAATATTGATTGGCATTTGATAAGTACAGGTAAGACCAAGCGAACACATAACCTGCATTTTGGTGAATGTTCGAAAATAAGACATAAGAGTATCAAAACTTAAATGCTCATCGCATATAATATATATTGAAATGTGTAACATCGAAAGACTTTACTTAATTGATTGCACTGAGCTCCGGTGTAGTTGCCATGACATCCGTCTGGACAGCTTCCTGTCTGACGATCACATGGAACTTGACTTTTGCAGTGACATGCTTCACCACACATCGAGCCATAATGTACCAATCCCTGCATCAGTAGAACGTCCCTGTAAACTGAAAAAATAGCGCAAATAACCATTTAAAACATATAGAAATTAGAGTTCCTTTATCTCTTGTAGAGCTGCAAGGATTTTGCATTATTGGTCAGAGTCGGTCAATAAAATGGGGTCCACCCTGCTTCATTGTGAATTTTGCGTTTCCAATAAAAATGGGCAACCTGCTTCATTGGATGAACTTGCGTGAAAGTTGGTGTACTTCTGTGGCATTATATAGTGAATGGAGCCATATAAGATATTCGTTCATAATCCAGAGTGTAGCAGCGCGCCGCCTATCGAAAAACCCGACTAGGACTAAGAGAGGCGTCCAAAAAAATACGAGCAACTACGTTTGGTTGCTAAAATTAGCAACCGGTACACATTTAGGAAATGCCAGTCTGTCATGCAATTTCATATGGACTTTCGTGTGACAGTGGTTTTTCCTATGCTGCGCAGCAATTTCTTAAAAACTCTGATATCCTTCAAATAGGGAATTCAAAGATTATGTAGCCCCAAACTGTCTGAGCCGGTTGAATTAAAAATGCGACTAAAATGCCCTTTCATAAATCCGTTGTCAATATGAAAGACAGGGTTCATGTCCCAGGTTGTGAACAGTTCAACCTCTGTAATTGAGGAGAGTTAATGTAAAAGTAAATGCAATTAGCTACACATATATATATATATATATATATAGCGCCTGTTAAATTAGTGTTAATAAGCGCATTACAATGTCAATAATTATAAGCACAGTTAAACAGATGGGCCTTCAACTGTTTGCGAAAGGCGACGGGTGACTTTATGTTCCGTAGCGCTGGCGGAAGGTGCATGTTCCAAGCATCAGGTCCAGCGTATGAGAAGACTCGTTTGCCCCATAACTGTCCGGGGACGAGGTTTCTGGTATTGGCTGGTAGAGGCAGGTCGTAAGCCTTGTCTACCGCCGGCGGTTGATGTTGGCTGGAGCAGATCGGTCAGGTCGGTCGGACGAAGACCATTCCGTGCACAGAACATCAGCGTGTGCATAGTTTGTGTTGTATCCGTGACTGGACCGGAAGCCAGTGCAGTTCACGAAACGCCGGAGTGACGTGATCTCTAAAGGTTTCTGTTCCAGCACCAGACGTGCAGCAGCATTTCGTACGCTCTGCTCTGGGAGACCGGTAAGGACGGAATTGCAGTAGTTTAGTCTGGACAGGACAAACGCAGAGACCACAGCTGCGAGACGACTTCTTTGCCAGCAATCCGACAGATCTGGCGAATGCGTCGCGTGTGATAGAAGCCGCAATGAAGGATGCCGACCTTAAAGTGCTGGTGCTGTTGTATAGAAAGCGTTCTTGGTCGATGAAGGACTAAAGCTCTACGTCTTCAAAATTGGATGTTTTCATCTTAGAGGGTTTTTAAGAGCGCATTTAATTTTACAAAAGATGAAAAGGACGACGCACATTTCTCTACACGTATTTCACTGTCAAGAAAACTAGTTCTGATTGGCAATAAATTTACAAAATTGTAGCCATCCTTAGATATCATGTTAAAAAACTAAAAGGATATAAAACAAAACGTTTAAAATTCACTACCAGCAAATAGTACATAAGTCGAATTTCCATTTTCGTATGTTCCGCCGCAGTTGTGTGACACATTTCCTCCACATGTTCCATTGCAAAATGAATCCGACACCTGACTTCCGCCAAAGTTATTACTGCATCGACAATCTGTTCCATTCTGCAGAAGCAAATATTTGATAATGTTTAAACTCTGCTTCTTCTCACTTTCTAACGTCGTCTGTTTTTGTGATGGATCGTGACATATGATGAGTGTTTTAAAGTACCATACAACTATAAATATTTCTGACTTTGAATAGAATTGATGACTAGGCACAATAAGCATTAATTATTGTAATAAATGAATATAACAAGATAGAAAAGGCTTAGATTGTCTATCTTGTCATATGTAAAAAAAGCTAATTTGCACATATTTAACAAGTATCTTTAACTACAAAAATCGTTTTTAATGTATTCTCTAACAAAGCGATAGTAAAACACTGTGCATTTTTTCTTTCAGGACAGCAAACAGTCTTGTGTTAGCACATTTCGGTAACTAATCTGAAAGTTATTATATTGGTCGGTAGTTTTTCTCATGTTGTTATTTTGGAACGATGCCAATCCGGAAGTAAGACAATTTGAATTTCTTCAATAGGATTCTCAGTTGTCTTCTTAGAATGACATTTCCCGCAAAGTTTTGTCAAAACGTGCAATTTTATGAAATCTTTAACAGAGCCGTAACTAGGATTTTCGGCGCCCGGGGCAAGATTTATATTTTGCGCCCCTAAATTTCGGTGATGACCTTTTTTAGTCGTCACAGAGTTTACTTATTTATTATTTTTCTTATCCAAAATGCGCCCCCACCGGTCGGCGCCTGGGCGGCTTGCCCTCCCCCTGCCCCCACCTAGCTACGGCTCTGATCTTTAATAAAAATGAAAACTTCGTGTAAAATATGACAATTGAAAATCAATACATCTTCTATTGAAATTTTGATTTATATTTTATAATGCTTCTTTTTACACTTAATTATAACTGTACTTCAAATGGATGGAAAGTTATTGATATCGTGAATTTTTGTCCTTCACAATACCTTAAGAATTGCATATGACCACAAGTCCGTGGAGGAGGAAGTAGGCCTATTGCGACAGTGTTGTATGCACATATCAATGGTAAGAGTCGCATCGCTGAATCCAGATTGAGCACCTCGTTGAGTTTCGCGGTCGTAGAAACAACCCAAATACTGATCAATTTGAAAATCTAAAACCGCCATACAACGCATTTTATGTAGCATGGAATTTCTAATCCTTCAACAAAAGCAGAAGCAAACGCATAGCACCAGTATTACGAACTCTTTTTACCGGTATGCAATCATCGGTGCATTCATTTTAAATTGGAATACACTCACCTTAATCACTCAACGAGCTTTGACAAAAATAACTTTTCGTCAGAACGCAGTCATTGGGATATATCGAGAGCAAATCTTACCTTCAGTCAGCACAATCTCAACTATTCCAGTAATCAGCGTGATGCATATTATAGTCCATGCGAATGAAGAATATTTTACTTTTCTATCGTTTTCCATTTATTACAGAAAAGCAATAACGTTTTAAAAAGCCTATAAATATAAAATAATCCAAATTACTAGTGCCTTAAACTATTTAAATTCACGTCTGTGAGTCTGGGTTGAGAAAGAAAGAATTTCTTTTGCTTACTTCCTTGTCTGTTTAGGCCAAAGCTAATTTCTGCTAGTGCTATACAAATACACGAGTGAGCAGATACGTTGTCACGCCCGATGGCATTTGCCAGTCTAGGCTTGACTCTAGTTCGGGCGTTCTATTAATAATCGCCAGATATGGCGCAGAATAGGGCGGATCGAAAACTCAGCTAACATCTTGAATCCATTCATCGTTTCAACTGTCGCTGGTTTTCTTGAATTACTGAAGTGAAAATGAAAGTTCTTTTCCTAAAAAAGTCATAATAATATCAGTTCTTGTTTATATTGGGGTTGAATGAAAGCACGCCTGTTAAATCTATTTAGTTGTCGAGTCTCTCTCGCTCTCTCTTTTCCGCACCCCTTAGCGACTCCACTGGGCGTACTATACTGTGCAAAGACCCCCCGCACCATATATATATATATATATATATATATATATATATATATATATATATATATTCTGACCGCCCGAGTTCGAAAATAAATACATTTCCAGAAGTCCTTTAAGACTTAGATTTGCCCGGTTTTTGAGGACGACTACCCTTGCTGCTGGTCAATACAACCTTGTTCCTGGTTGGATCTGCAGAATTTATGACATCTCTGTATGATAATGATGCTCATTTAGCTTATATTGGGGTTTTATATATATATATATATATATATATATATATATATATTCTATATTGGTTTTTCAGATAAACTGCTCCGGATTTTTATTGCTGCTAGCCAATAGAACATTGTTCCGGGTTGGGCCAGTAGAATTTGAGAAATCTCCGCTGAGCGACTGATAAGTGATAATGACGCCTATTAGCAGTAATGCTTATAAGCGTTTTCCTCGATCAAAAATACGCTTACGTCGTCTTCAGCTCTAAAATCATTGTCTTGTAATGCAGTTCTCGCCAATCCAGGTCAGTGGATTCTGAAAATGCTTTTATTTGTCACTAAAATAAAAACTCAAATTTTAATCGCCATTGCTGTAGCAAACTACTTTACACGAAGAATCTCTTTATGCCATTCAAGACAAGTTATTTGAATTCACATTGCAAGAGTTTGGGCATCGATCCAATCAATTATCTTCATTGCCACTTGCAGCCAGTAGGTGATAGCTGATACGTGTCTTAGGCTGGCCTCGGGTAGTCAACTAACAGCAGTTGGCTCATGGTTTTCACGCAAAATTCATTCGCCCTTAGTAGTAATTGGGTGCAAACTCGCTAAGAGAGAGAGAGAGATGATGAAACGGAACAGTCTAAGGCCTAAATATTAAAGCCCAACTTTCTAACAACTATTTGCAAATAGTGCAATATATGACAGTTACGTCCGGCTTTTGTCTAGACTCTAGATGAACACTGGCGTGCAATAATTATATTCGCAGCGCAACCGGATAATTAATCAATACCATATTTTGTACTGAGAAAAAATTTTTATTTGCTCAATACGCGCCTTAAGGAGAGAGTAGAGTATTTGACAGAAACTAACAATCTTGAATACAGCAGAGACAGAGAGAGAGAGACAGAGAGAGAGAGAGAGAGAGAGAGAGAGTTTAAAATTATGTGTGGACGAAGCAGTAATAATTCGGTTAGCGAACCTAACGTCAATAATTATTTAGAATTCAAATCGCGGGTGCTTCGTTTCCCTGGCGCAGGGATATTTTTTACACCCCTAACACCCCAACACCCCTCTCCCAATTTGAGGTCGACACTCCCCAAAATTTGGTAATGTGACAATGGTATGCATACAAATGCATACTAATTAGCTCTGGACACCCCTAATTTGAAGTCGACACCCCCCTCCAATTTACAATCCTAGAAATATCCCTGCACTGGCGCTACTGTCACACATTGGCGCAGCCACGAGGGCCGAGGAGCCCGCCCCCTATTCGGACTGGGACCGGTAGTGGAATTCGCGCAAAACCGTTCAGTAGTTTTGGGAGTATGTATGTAGTATATGAAAGTTGAATGCGCTTCACAGTTAACAACAGGACGACATTTTTTGCTCGTAAAGACTTGTGTCAATGTGCCCCAATTTCGGAATCCTGGCTACGCCACTGTTGCAACACACACACACACACACACACGCTCCTAGCCAGCTAGGCTCTGACTAATTAATTAATTATACGGGATGACTGTTGGCTTTGTGAATCAAGTCAAAGAGATTGAAATATTTGGTTGTCGTCAGAGTTTCTCTAAGGACAGTGAAGCATCGATGCTTTTTACTCAGCCAAACATCACAGCTCTGGAAGGTCTCAGTGTTTATTACAATAACAATATTATACTGTAATATAATATATTGAATTAGTAACGTACAGTAGGTCATCGAATTGCTTACATCCTTGAACATAAGCATACAATTTGTTAAAAAGGCATAAAAGCATTTCACCGACACTGAATACATGTGTTTGCACAAGCATTTAAGTTATTTCCAATTTGTATAGTACACGTATGAAATATTGACAAATAATCTGAGTACAGCAGTAGCCTATTTAAAATACCTTATTCTGGAATAACATTCTTTCTGATAACATACGCTGTTATAAAAGACTAATTCCAGCACTATCTGCTCCAATGTCTCTGATTTTCAGTATGTTGCCCAGACTATATATGAACAATTTGTGGCAAATATGAAACGAAAAAGCAATTGCAGATTATAAAGCTTTAAAAACATAATTAACCTTGTTCAGAACTTAGACTAGGATCCTATTCAAGTACTGCAACGTAGACTACATACATTCATGCAAGACTGCGAAGACTTTTGTTTCTTTGTAGCGAAAAACGAAATAGCCGATGCAGATATTAACTATAGGTCTACTGTAACTTAAGAAATAATAATTAATTATTAGTTTGATTCCCTTTTTTTTTTCTGTAAGCCACAGAGCACTTCAGACGTTGAATAATGAAGTAAGTAAGTAAGTAAAATCACGTAAATTTATATAGCGCTTTGAAAATTAGTACAGTAGTAGCTGCTTATTCTTAGTCCAGACGTGCTGTTAAAGTAGGGCAATCCCAAACTTTACAGGAATAGTTTCGGTTTCCATTGCAGTCAACCTCGTTTTGATTTCGTTGGAAATCCGTTCAACAACTCCCGTCACTGGCTGGTAGACGACAATAGGTCTATGCAGGGAGTTTGCCGATGTAAGTTTTAAAAGCAATAGCGTGTACGAAAGTGAAGATGTATACATTCATCTTCGAGTTCGAGAACTTCAATTGAAACGCTTCGGTATTCTGCCTAATAATGTTCGTTATTAAACACATCTGCATATATCAGACAATCGAAAAACACGATGAATGCCAGTCACATTCTTATAATCAGAAATGATTTTAGGCTAAACTTAACTTCTTACAGGGTAATACAGGCACGCTGAATCGTAGGCCTATTACTTGCAGGCCTAACGTAGCGTTTCTATCATCCAAAGTCTATCGAAATACCTTTTGGGGGCTGTCCATATATGACGTCACGCGAATTTCAGGTAAAAGTTACCCATTCCCCATATGACATTTCGTCACAAAGGTATTAGCCCCCTTCAAATGACGTCACAAACTATCGTCTCTCTCTCTTGCCAAATACAAAAACGTCACCGATGAAAGATAATAATAATAATAATAATAATAATAATAATAATAATAATAATAATAATAATAATAATAATAATAATAATAATGCTACTAATTTGATGCATGATTTACTTCTTCCCACGTGTCGACCTATCTACGATTTTTGTTTGCACGCATATGGCAGCGTAGACTCTGTTTTCGTCAGCAGTTCTGTTGCCAAGAACAGCGTACGCAGACTCCTCGGATTCTGGATTCGTAGTGTTGTCAGGACTTCTGTTAATTTCTGGAATTAATACGAAATATAAAAGGGATATTTTTATCAGTTTACCCCTTGGTAATTCAGAGATTAGTGAGACTATAGTGGATATCCATAATAAGATTTGCCTTATATTAATCAAGAAAGCACTCTAATCGTCGTCGTCATCATCATCATCATCATCATCATCATCATCATCATCATCATCACAGTTGCTTTCTGCCAGCTCATTAGCGGCAATAGCCAAGCAGGACATTTCTCCATTTATCTTTTTCCGTTGTTAGTCTTCTTCTATTGATTACTGATATCTGACAGCTTACATTGTGTAAATTAAAGTAGTTTTGAAGTTGCTAAAGTAGTGCTACTCGATTTCAGGGTAATACACAAACCATGGCAATCAATCGGGAGTTTTCTTCTAAATTCAAAATTATTTATTGTCCTGAAAGATGGTCATTAGAAAGATGAGCGACTAACTTTCCCCGTTATTAGGCAACCAGACATAGGCCACGAATAGGTCAGTTGAGTCAAAAGAACCGGTTATTCTAATGGCGGATCAGGTCCAAGTATTCTGACGGTATTTTGGTAAGCGATAAGCATAATATAGGCTTACTTATTTACGAATTATTTCCAATGAATAGACAATGAGACATTCGCGGAGACATTTTATTTTAGATCGAAGCTTTGATTTTCTCTCAGTGTTTTATACAGGCCTGTTAGGGGGAGATTCTTCCTCCCAAGCCTCAACATTCCTCCCCCCCAATCCCAGCACAAACAGAAATTTTGCATTGAACTGTGTACCTTCCCCTCCAGCCTAGTCAATCCCCTCCCAAGGCTTCAATTCCTCCATCCCCAAGGCCTGGAGTCTGGATAAAACAGTTTATCTTCAAACTGAAGCTTGGATTATAACTAATATTCACTCGCTACACTTTTACGCCTACTTGTTAATTTTTCTTTGCCTTTTCTAAGGCTACTGACAGTAGGTGCGGCATTTGACTTATCGTGTTCTCGTTCTCGCCTGAAAACAGCAGTTAAGACTTTATTGAATAAGATGAGTACTTATGAACATTAGATTAAAATGGTCAAATCAATCTAGTGCCAAATGGAGCATTGGCCATGGCAACACCACACTGCTGTCAATCAAATAGGCCCCACACTGTTATTATTATTCTTCCGATGAAATATAAGCAGCCTTTGTATGCCAATAAACCGCTTTTCTTGGCCAAAACGCTAACGACTGATCTCTGAAAAGAAAAACACCTCACTTTACGGGATGGATTTAGTGTACCATCGATTGATACCTTCAGATATTATACTGGTTCCACGATAGTATATAGCTGTTAATTTTCTTACCGAGATCTTTGCCTTTATATTTTTACATTAAAAGTATTTCCCCCATTTTTTCATTTTCATTTATTTATTTATTTCAACCCAACTCAAGAGTGGTTGCATGCAATATACCATAGTACACTATAATAACAGTGAAAATAGAACCTTAATTAATGAAATCATTGAAAACAGTGTTAGATACTAATGATGGTATTATGATGCATTGTTTTCCATTCAACAAAACTGGATCAAAATCTTAGACTAGTTGAATAACCAAGTAACAGAGTAAAGAAGCATTATTCATTAATTAATTGCATATTCATTCTCTGCAAAGAATACTTAACATACTTGCGATTATAGAGATTGTTGCTGCTGCTGCTGATGATGATAATAACTGCAATCAGAAATAGAAGCCAACCAACGGCTGCTGCAACAACGACCAGCACTACTTGAGTGTTGTTGTTGTTGTTGTTATCTGCAATGAAGCACCATAAATCTTAGCAGTGTAATAATTATTCTCGTTGATTTAACATTATTTTGCCACTGTTGACCCAAAGGCATTGAACCAACAACAACAAAAACCCGTAGGAATCATTCCTTGGTTAACCCCTTAACTGGGGATCCCGGATATATCCGTCCATTTTACATTGAGTTACAGTTAAATACACGGTTAAGGGGTTAATTCGAACCATTGGCGTTCTTCTATTCAGGCTGAGACCAGTCGACGAATCTGTGCAAAACCGTTAAGAAATTTTGGGGAGGATGGGTAACATGATCAAAGAGAATACGTGATGTGTGCGAAGAGCTCCCCAATGGCCCTGTCTTGGCTCACCGGAGGCGATTTTACTCCCAAATATTTTATTCTGAAACCCAAGCTAAGGTATTGCTTCGAACATCGATCAATGGACATTTCAAATACTGTATTTAGCTCCTTAATGATCGCTTTCGTCTTTATCGAAGCACGTTGCCATAAATATTGTACCTAGGACGCAGACAGAATTCTGGACTACGTTTCCATTCACGCAGTGGCAAGTGTAACCGCCTTCAGTGTTGTTGCAGGATATCGCAAGTGAACCGCAGATGTCTGGATTTTCTAAGCATTCGTTTATATCTGAAATCACAATTATTTGCCGCAAATAGATTTATGCGTGCAAATTGAATGCAGCACATTCGTAGAGGTCGTGATAAGCATTTTTCTTAGTTTTTCGTAATTTCCCCTAAAAATTAATTTTCACTATATTAGCATATCAGATAATGACTATTTACGACAGCGTCAATACTGACCAGCACAGTTACCCAACACTTGATTTCGCCAATAGCCTGACTTGCACCGACAAACAGACATCGTTAAAGAGGCAACTGGTTCTACTACTGTGCATGTCTCATAAGCTGCACAGCTGCCACTGCTATTTTTGCAATCTGTAATATAATAGCAAAATTCCTTTGAATATAACTTATACAATTTTTTTACTTCATTTTTCAAAATAGGCATGAAACTCTACGATGAAAAACAACGAAGCGACAGTCTATAATTATAATAACAATTATTGGATTCGCGTTTACGTAAATGAAATTGTATTATGAGCTAACAAGTGGCATTAAATTACACATTAATTAATGCAATCATTAATCTTATGTTCGTGCACATTTCGAAGTCATTCTCGAAGCAGTCTCAATGTTCGAAACAGTTTTCTTAGTCTGCAAATTCTTAAACAATACGATGCCTCTATTCTTATTCATTCATGTATTCTATCGGATTAATTATATTAGGCACATGTGCACACCTCTTATATTGCATGCGTTCCCTGTCCATCCTGGTTTACATCCGGTATTCAGGCAAGTACCGTTCTTAAAATGACACCTTCCTTCACAGTTACATATCTTGGCACAATTTGGACCGTAATTGCCAGTGGGACATGCTACAAATATTAGAGAAAATCTGATACTTTAAAGAAAATCGAAAAATATACTTTAAAATACTTTCGTATTAGGCTTACGCACGGCTCAATCTATGCAAGAGATATGCAGTTCGTTTCATTTGCAATGGCAATGTCTTTTAAAATCATATTCTTATGTTTATAAGAAATCTGATGAACCATAATATGATGCCAAAATTACGGATAGACTATTGAAGTAATATGCCAACGCAATCGTAGTCTCAATACTTTCGTATTAATGCTAATATCAATTTAATAGGTCTAGCCTTATTAAGATACGCTTCAATTAAAATATGTGTCAGAAATTATTGCCTAATCAGCAATAAAATGCACAGACCAAGATCTGTACAATTCTTAATTATGTACCGAACTCACTGCCATATATGCTGATGGCACCAAAGCCTCCACAAGTTTGGTTTCTATTTCCAGGACACGTATAATTGCAAAATCCTTCGTCAATTCTGCCATGCTTGTCGTATGATTCTCCACACCAACATTCTCCACCGAACTAAATATGATACAAAAATTTTCTGAAAAATATCACCTGCATTTGGGGAAGTTGAGAAACGCCTGTCATCAACAAAAGGTATTGTTTTTTTATTAATCGCACGTAGGCCTACAAACTGCTGCTTATTACACTAACTGGATCCTACGCTATAAACGATCTATTGTGCAATTGGTCTGCTGCTAACTCAAGCAACTCTATTGAATTGTAAATAATTTTTTAAATTTAATATATCTTCAAATTGTTTATCGAAAATTCAAATTTACCTGAGGCCCTGCATAGGAATGTTTCGAAGAACACAAATCCAAACAATACTGTAGCGTGTTTCTGTCCTTTAGATCATATGTCATCTGCATTGCTCGATCACCGATCTTGTCTCTGTAGAATCCGACGTATTGATCTGAAAATGACGCTTTGAGAAAAAAAAACCAGAAAAACAGGAAGGTTAAACTTCTGTCATTTGACTCATAGTCACAAACGATATTTATTTACTTGCGGATCCTAATGAAGATGTATCCTGTACGCCTAAATTGCACTAGGGCTGCATATGCTTTGATGATCCAGTTGCCAGAAGTACGCTACGTGCTTTTCGAAAATAAAGACAGAGCCGCTCATCGATAGTTGGGGGTTAACCACTGTCTCAGTGCTTGACCACTCCGATAATGGGACTAGACCGACTCCACGTTGATTTTCTGGTTAACCTAGAGCCGGAAGCGAGCTCTAATTTAACGGACTTCGCTTCTGAATTCATCTGTGTCTCATGAAATATTTCAACCATTTATTGGTAATTTATAGACGCACTTAAGGTAACGCAAAGTTTTCCCATGTAGTGGGTCGACATAGAAAACGACATAGAAAAATGCCATTGTCATAAGAAATATATTTTAATAGCAATCAATTTCTGCCAATTTCAATAGTGGGTGCTAGCCCTCTGGACCACATAACTCAAAGATTTAGTTGCTCCTTTCAAGAATTCAAAAGGAAAAACTACATAGAAAAAATGTCATTGTCATAGGAAATTAAGAAATATATTTTAATTAGTCTAGCGAGTAAGGCTGAGTCGACCTTAGGGGCTCCTACGGGAGTTGAACCCGTTCCGTCAGCGTGCCTGCCCAGCGTGTAACCACTTCTGCCATCTTCCTTCCCCCAAGCGATCACATATCCTCCTTTTTGAAGAATTAATGAATCCTAAGTTTAAATACTGACCACCTATAGTTTTTCAAAATATGTAACATCGAAAGACTTTACTTAATCGATTGCACTGTGTTCCGGTGTAGTTGCCATGACAACCGTCTGGACATCTCCCTGTCTGACGATCACATGGAACCTGTTCTTTGCAGTGACATACTTCATCACACGTCAAGCCATGAGTACCAATCGGACAAACTGAAAAAAGCAAATTACTATTAAAAAGCTGACATCAACTGTCAAATCAACTGCAATAATTAAAGAAAGATTAATGCCCATTAGCGTCGCCACGGGTGGGGGCAAATGGGTGGGGACTGCCTCCCAACCTGCCCCAACCACCTACCAGATTCGCGCAAATCCGGTGAAAAAGTTTTTGTGGAGGGGGGATGAGGGGTGGGCAAGGGATCTGACACGCTAGCCCCTTTTGCCGCCGCCCCCCTCCGACAAAAATTCCTGGCGACGCCACTATTAATGTCACCTTGAGCAGCACCAGTATTAAAAACTCTCTTACCGGTATGCATTCATTCATCAGTGCATTCATTTTAAATTGGACTACACTCACCTTCACTCAATGACCTTTGGCAAAAGTATCAAAACGCAATCATTGGGATAGCCTATATCGAAAGATACCATTTTCAAAGCAAATCTTACCTTCAGGTCAGCACAATCTCAACTATTCCAGTAATCATCGTGATGCCAATTATATTCCACGCGAAAGAAGCATTTTTGATTTTTCTATCGTAGGCCATTTATTTTAGAACACGCGAATAGCGTTTTAAAATGCCTGTAAATATAATCACAAGTGCTTCCAAAATACTTAAATTCGTGTACCTATGGCCTGTGTTGAAATGGGATAAATTTCCGAGGCTTACTTCCTTGTTTATTTAGGCCAAAGGAAATTTTTGCTTTACAAATAGGTCCTCCACGAGCGAGAAAAGACGATGTCACATCAGATGTCATTGGATCATGCCGTCTATTAATAGCAGGGGCGTAGCGACGGGGTATATAGGTATATATATATAGGCCTATTCTCAGTAGCGTGTAGAGGGGCGGGCGGGGGGGGCGGTGGCCCCGGGCGCAGACCCAGGGGGGGCGTAAAAATTGAGCTGATGACCTTTTTTTTTTTTTTTTTTTTTTTTTTTTTTTTTTTTTTTGCTCAGCGGGCACTCTCTGGCAACTTGGCCCCGGGCGTTTTCCACTCTCTACACGCCACTGCCTATTCTCCCCCAAATCAGACCACCTTAAAATTTGAATGCGTTTTTAAGGTGATAATAGTTTTATAAGATTTACACCCCCCCCCAATCGCATTATACCCCAAAATCAAATTCCTGGCTACGCCCCTGATTAATAATTTCCGGTCAGTCAGTAGTTATTACTTCCTGTATAGGCCTAATTCAAATTATGCAGCACTGCACTTAATTGAGGCGACGTTATCTAAGCACGCGCAGAGCAATGGCTTTAGGTTTATGAGCTTGCCTAGTTTATCTCCCGCTTGAGCAGTGTCGTATTTCAGATTCTGACCGGAAAAGGGAAGAATCCGGCCTGCGGTGTGAAATATCTTTATTTGTTTCTTAATAAAATAATGAAACAATCTATCAGTTTAAAAATCATATTTCTACAACCGTAATTATTTCTTTAAAATTCACTTGGGGGCTGTCCATTAATTACGTCAACAATTTAGAGGGGGTTTGAAAAAGTTTGACAGTTGTTGACAGGGAGAGGGAAGGTCAAGAGAAGTTGACGTCAACAATTTCACTTTTTACAAATAATCAAAAAATTGGAAATTTCATGGAATACTACTTATTACAATGGAAAAAAGCATGGCAAAAGGTCATCACCACCACATTTTGACACTCGATGATAAAAAAGGGGAAAATGGTCATCACCACAAAAATGATAACATTGTTATTGGGACCTGTCATTGATCTTGGGGGGGGGGTCAAAGGTTTTTGACATAATTATGGGGGGTTAAGTGAAAGTTGACAGTTGTTGACAAGGGAGAGGGGTCACAAATTGCCCAAAATTGTTGACATAATTAATGGACAGCCCTTTGTATCTCGACTATCTGAATTTGTATCTGGTATATTGATTCATAGGGAATAGCTTTTTACAGAGATTGATTCTCTTCTCCTGCATATCCTTTTAATGCCAATTTTTATATATTCAAATATCTAATATACAGTATCTAATATCGAAAATGAAATATCTTTGCATTTGTCTTTACAACTATTTTTCCGATATTGAGTTATAATTTTAACGATCTTTGGTTCTGACTTTGATACTAATAAACTGATTGAAACTGATTGATTAATGGACAAAAAATAAAACCTCGCAAAGAGATCTTGAATGAAATTGGAATAAAAAGAAGTCTGATGGTAACCAAAAAAGGCAGCTTTCCTTCTTCGGACACATAATGAGGAAGGAAGGACTGGAGCATTTGGCAATAACTGGAAAAGTGATTAACATTAAAATCAATTGTTTTATGAAAGTGTCTAGGAATATTTTGTTTGGGACAAAGTCTATGCTGTGTCCAAATTGATTTTTGAGAAAATTCCCGATGAGCCAGTCTTCATCCGTGCGGGTCCAAGGTTCTGAATGCTCCCAGATGACGCAAATATGTCTTAATTTACACCGGCAACAAGAGAAGTAGGAAAAATTTAACCAGGCCTTTAACAGTGCTTTATTAATTCTATTTCGTGCTTTCTCGACACAATCCGAGATCAACCAATCACGACAAAGACATGGATTTGGCATATCGAGCCAAAATTAGATACAACGCATAATTAACATATTTTTACTAATCATGCACATTATAGTAAAGCTTCCGTGTGGACAAGGTATAATGAACAGTGCCATAAGCAGGGGGTTCCAGAATGGGGCGCACGTCAAAATTTTCGGGTGAAAATCTCTGACACATTCAAGTATTCTCTTCGATCATCTTAATTACCCACCTACCCCAAAAATATTTCTCAGTGGTTTTGCACAAATCCCACAACCAGTTCCGGGCAGAATAATGGGGGTGGGGGTGGTGGTCCCGAGTCCCGTGGTTACGCCCACGATAATGAAGATTCGTTTCAATAGCAACATCAGTGATAAAACTACTACCAATAAGCACGAAAGTAACAGAGTCCACTTGTAAAATCTCTTCAAGAATTCAGAAACTTATCTTGCATTACTTGACATTTTATAGTTTCTTAACCCCTTAACTGGGGACCCCGGATATATCCGTCCATTTTACATTGAGTTACAGTTAAATACACGGTTAAGGGGTTAAAGAAACCAAAATGCAGACAGTGATGTAGGAAAAACTAAATAAAATTCTGAATTTGGAAGAAACTTGAAAACCTATCTAAATAATTCATATTTCTTATGACTTAGCACCAAACTGTTACCAACTTCCACACCTCCACAACTACAACATACAAAATACATGAAAATCAGCCCACATTCAATGCACGTCCACATACCGTACAGTATATAATATTATTATATATCGATTTATAAATTATTTTAATAGTTATAGTAATACAATTATGCTAATCTCAATGTCATAATAATGTAAGGCAGATTTATTATAGAGAAGCAATTTCCTTCCTCTGTCCATTTATTATCTTTCTGTTGATATTGATAGCCAACTATAAACTCAATGAATTATGACTACACTTTATATTATTATACTATGAATATTGTAATTGATTGTTCTTTGATATTGATCTGATACTAATATAGGGACATCAATCAATCAATCAATCATTGTTACATATTCATCTGAGTTTGCAAACCAAAAACAAGTTCATTGAAAAAATGCAAATCATAAAAACCAAACAACTGAGTTAAATGATTCTTTGGAGCAATTTTTCAATCGTCAGATGAAGAATTGTCATCTATTAGCGTAGGCAGAGGGGGGAAGCTTTCCACGGCAGACGTGGAAACCGACCGAAAGAAACTGTTCTTGTTCTTGTTCTTTCTGACGAGCAGCGGCTGTCTAGGAGGCGGCTTCACGAACTTGTCGTGACCGCCGAGACCGTTGAATCCCTGTCGGAAAATTCCGGAAGTGCTCGACAGAAAACTGGATTGGCGATTTCTCAGGATGTTCAGCTGCATGAAGTTGGAAATTCCGTCGGCGTTGAAACCCTCGACCGGCTTCTTATCCGCAGCCGTCGATATCTTTATCGCCTTCGCTTCGGTTTCTTGACCTATCAGTCTGCGTTTTCCGCTCAGCTGTGTCTGCGACCTCGCGTGACCTTGTGAAGAATTCGATTCCCTGAGCACAGCGCCAAAAAGGTCCGGCGGTTCGTCAAGGTCGATTGCCGGCGGTCGAGATAGCGCGGGGCGGTCGCCGGAGAGAAAGAAGGCGCCGGGCTTTCGTTGATGAGTCGACGCGCAAAGCCGGAAGTCGTGTCGCTAGGAGATGCAATGGCTGCCTGAAAGAAAATGACTAAACGTGGAAAAAATGTTTGAGAAAAACTCACATTTCTAAGCTAAAAGCAGAATTGGGTTTCAGAGATATTTGCATCACACAATTTTCTATCGTACGCCATTAATCTAAAGTAGGTTGCCAGTAAAACGTCTAGACCCGCGCTTTACCTCGCAACGTGGCGATGCTTCTCATTTATACCACCGCCCTCTAGCGAGTAAGGCTTAGGGGCTCCAGCGGGATCAGATCCCGTTCCATCACCGCGGCGACCAATCTGCCATCTTCCGGACCCATTCACAAAGAATTACCAAGTACTAAACTGTCACCCATCATAAGATTCACATAAGTCTTCATTATTTATGTCTACCTGAAGTGCTTCAACTTTCTTCCTAAGGCTTGCAATCTGCTGCTCTTGACTCTCCTCGATATTCCTAGCTTTTTCTTCTTTTTCTTTGCAGTTAGCGAGTTCGACGTTTCGTTCCACTAGCAGAGACTTAGAAGTTTCAAGCTCCTTTTTCAGTTTCCTGTTCGATTCCTTCAGATCACGCGATTCCGCCTTCTTTCGGTCCAATTCTCGTTTATAGACGCAACACCAAGTTGCCAACTGACTGGGACTGTCGCACTGTGTTATCATATTCTCGATATCGTCCTCTGAACCTAGACAAAGAGAAATTACAAATGCAACTGAAGATGACTGTACGTTCAAAGATTCTGATTGACTATACTCAACTCAGTAGAAAATCTCGTTCACTAACTGACTGCAAACTTAATTCAATTGCACTTCTTAACAATTCAAAATCATGAAATGCATAAAATTAATATGCAAACTGGATTTCACTATTATTATTATTACTACTATTATTATTATTAATATGACAAATACATATAACATCCTAAGCACGGCTAAGGTAAATCACCAAACAAATGCTTTAGTATGTAGAAAACTTTCCAAAATAAGTGTAAATCATAGTTTATGAATCCTTAACAACAGGCACCAAACTTAATAATTTCATTAGCAAGTCTGGCATGAAAAATCATCATCATTATCATCATTGTCGTCATCCTCATCATCATCATCACCATATCACCATCATGTGCCATCTTCAAATCGAAGGTTGGTAGTCACAAGTTGTCATGACTTTGATATGATATCGTAGAGGAAAGAATATGGAAGATCGACATTGATACCAACCGTTTATCACTTTCTCGACGCTTTGAAGTCGAGCGAGTTTCTTGCGAAGTTCCTCGGCTTCCTGCTTCGCGAGGCTCGTACGGTGCTGCATGTCTTTGTAGTTCACAAGTTGCTGCTTCAGTAGCTTGCTTTTAGCAACCTCTTCTTTGTGGAGCTTTTCCAAGTCCCTATAGCATCGTCATCATACGTTCAAACTTCAAAATGAATAACAATTTAGACAAAAGGCCTATTACAAATAGTAATTAGGTTGTTTTATCATAGCCAATCACTGTTTTTTTGGTCAAGGCTTGGGTTCCTGGGTTAGTGCTGATACATATAAACATATATATAGACAGGTCTGTATTGCTCTGCCCTCTGTTCAACTTTCTTGAAATTCACTCAAACACTGAAACCAATGCACCACTGAGAAACAAAAAAATATGATCATAATTATAGGAGTATCCAGAACAATCTCTATGGTCACTGATCTATGCCCACCAGCAAGTAATCTGCTTCTGCCATTGGCGTCTATTAATAGACGACAATGGTTTCTATGGTTTCTGCCCACCAGTGGGCGGAGCAACCGGACTTTGTTGGTAAACACTGGATACCCCTATAAAAACAGGCATTATTTAAAGTTTCCAAGATTCATGAAAATGTCAAAATGTAGAATATTTAGTAAAAAAATATCCACTAAATAATACCGTCACGAGATCTCGATATCGATGCCTTCTATACTGCCTTAATTACCGAATATTCTGGTTTGACTGAATGAGACGCTCCTCGACCGAAAGCTTCTCCGCCAGCATTCGCGACAAGTCGCCGTCTCTTTGCCGAAGGCTAAGCTTTGCGGTCTCCAACTGGTTGACCAATTCGTTCGGCTCCGGCTCAGTGCCTCCATCATTAGGCGCATCTGGTTGACTGAAGTAGAGCTTCGGGACAACAGCCTTGCGAGTTACACGCGTCCGACACTGCGGGCAGGTTAGGCTCGTCTCCAGCCAACGCAAAAGGCAGTCGGCGTGGAAGGTGTGACCGCAAGGCACTGCCGACACGTCGCAATTCCCGTCAAATAATTCGGTGCAGATAGTGCACAAAACCCTCATGCTGAACTCACTCAAACGCTGCGAACGAGTCTAAATTTAAACCACAGCACACAAAGGCTTTGATTGTCGCGTAGTTTTCATTAAAGCGACAAACATAAACAGCCATAACGAACAATCGAATGAAGATCAGCACAGATTTATTGCAAAAGCACAAATACAAGGCTGCCAGCCAACCTCTGCCTAACCATCAATTAATGTTTCCATATGACTATAAGGATGATAATGACGATGACGACGACGACACTGATAACAGAAGTATCAATCGTATAACGTAAGGAGCGCTCCTGAGCGATTCTTCAGAAGAGCCGCTATACAAATATCATTAGATCTGCGCTACATAACATAATAATAATAATGTTATTTTAAGTGGTTTAGGAGGCTAAGTAAGCCTGTGTGAAAACCACTGGTATAAACATCCGCAGTATAAACAAAATTTTGCCTATATTTTTTAAAATATCAATAAAATCAAAACTAGCGGCGATAAAATATAACCGAAATATACGTACTGTGCTTTTTTAAAATTGCAAATATCATAAACAAGAGAAATAATAAAACTGCTTCGAACCTTTCAAGATTCGATTTTAACGAACATTCCGCCATTAGATATCAGTGTTACCGCTCGAATTTGAAAAACAGTAGCCTCTCGAATGTTAGTGACGGCGGCAGAGAATTTCATACGAGTCTCGAGAATAGACGTTGAATGGCACCTCTAGACTAGAGAGCCCTTAAATGAGAGAACCTTCATCGGACAAAATCAGGAGTGACTATCCTGAAGTAAATTTATAACCGCCAGAACCGTGAGAACACGGATCGACCACTCGGCGTGGCTGTACAGGCTTAGATCTTATAAGATCTTATATCTTAGATCTTATATCTTAGACTCTTGTCTAATATTGTGACTGCACTTCAGTTTAGCATTGCAGTACGTAGGTCTCTATAGAGCTAAAACGATACATCTATCGTATGTGGATCTTCAACAGGTTGATTCTACAGAATCGGTTATATGTAACAAAGTGTGCGCTTTTTACATGTGAAAAGCAGAGGAGGCCCCATTGGGAGGCCCGGGGGCCCATGCCCCTATTGAATGCCCTGCCCCCAGCGGCTCCATACTTTAATGCACTCATTCCAAGCAACTAGACTACAGTAGTTCAGGTTTATGAATAATAGTTGACCCACATGTTTAAAAATGGCCATTCACACTCCCCCCCCCTATTTGCCAAATCCTAGATTAGATGCTGGTGAAAAGAAATTTATTCTGTGCTTGATCATTTCTACAGTATAACCCATGAACATTTTTGAAATTTTGAAACATTGTTGTCTAATGCTTAGCTGCTAGTTTCAGGCAAAAGATCATCAAGCATATAAATTATCAGAATTGAGAATCAACTGCATATACATCTATTATTGCACAATGCACACTATACATGTAGCCTACACTAGTATATGAATGGATTAAAACATGTTAACTCAAGAGATTATTTTCAAGTAGAACATCAATCATAATCATAATTGTCATAAACTGTTGTGTAAAAACAACTTAAATTAACGTCAGAAAAGTAAGTTGTGCAAAGAAAAAACATAAAAGAAAAATTTAAACTTAGGACACATTAAAACTGCATTGCATGCAACAGACTCGGTGAATAGATTCGAAATCACATGAGCAAAAATCCTGCAAGTACATAATGAAATTAAATTTAATCTAATTTAATGAAATGTAACTATTACATTGATTGAAATATAATCGCATTATTGGCATATAACATTGACAATGTAAAAGCAGTTGCTAATTTGTCATAGCAGTGTAGTGAAATCGGGCTACAAAGGTGCATAATTGCTTAAATTGTCCATAAAGTCTCGATCATGTCTAAGACCTGCATGTAATCTCAGTTTAACAATCAGTTTTATAATTCTAAAATGAGACTACTCACAAATTTTACAGATACAAATGCCTAACAAGAAGCTGCAATCAAGCAAAAGGACTGTTATTAGTGTTATGGTAGGCTGTACCATAATGTAATCTAACATCATGTAATAATATAGTGTAATAAAGTAACATAATGAAATGTTACAATAAATTATTCACAGAAGCTTCTTGTTCTCAAGTATAGCTAGTCTGCGGTCAAGCAGTGCTTCTGACACCATTGCCATAACCTTAACTTCAGTGCTGAATTAAAATAAATTTGTGTTTCATGCTAAATAATTTTTAAAATGTATACTTACTACAAAAGAAAAGATCTACATTGCAGTAAGATCCCGCACACAAGAATCCATCTCCTCAAGAAGAATGTGATACTGACTCTGGCTTTGAACTAAAGCCTCTAAGTAAAACAAAACAGAGAACATTTTCTGTAATAAAAACTTTAACAAGGTGATGATGGTGCATTGACCTGTCCTGACATTATTATAATATTTACCATTATTTTTTTATTACCATGCATTGTGTTAAGGCTATTTCTCTATAAAATCCATTCTGTACCTTCCATTTTCTTGAGATCAGTTTGTGTACACTGAAGCTGACTCGACAATGTCTTCATAACGTGTTCGTCCTAGAAATTCAAAGCAAAAAACAAATACAGAGATAAGATGGAAACTAATTCAAAATAATGACAATGATTGTTACAAATGAAGTAAAATAATCAACCAGACAACCACTCTTCAAATAGTGCTATCTAAAGTTCTACAGCAGCAGCAGCAGTAGTAGTAGTAGTAGTAGTAGTAGTAGTAGTAGTAGTAGTAGTAGTAGTAGTAGTAGTAGTAGTAGTAGTAGTAGTAGTAGTAGTAGTAGTAGTCGTAGTAGTAGTAGTCGTAGTACTGTAGTGGTGGGAAATTTCTTTAGCACCATAGCGGTAGTACATCTGCACAAGTCGATGGTTGTCTTCAGTAAGAAATTGCAGTCAAGATCTTGTCCGTAGTGGTTCGTGGTTGAAATCCAGAGTCAGTTGAGCTACGACATTACCACAGCGCATCACTGTCTTCCTACATCCACTGAAGCGTTGTAACTTGTCAACGACATCATTAGACTAAATCAAACATGCAGCAAATACTTCCCTCTTTAAGAGACTCGCGAAGCTCTCTCCTTGACTTCTCTTGTTGTTCATGTTGCTCCAATTTCTAATGAAATATAAACATGTAGGCTATCTGTCAGTTACTAATTCGTCACAGCAATGATTAATATCCAGTTTAACTATTTTCACTTCATAATCATGTATTTCAAGTCACAAAGCATTGACTATTAAAAAAACTACTAGAGGACAAGAGGGCAGAGAATGGGATTACATCATTACAGTGCAATGTCATAATGTGAATGAATGGAAGGATGAAGTGGTTTTCACAAAGGGCAGATCCTACTGAACCACTCCAAACCAGTGGCGGCTCCACCGGGGGGATCCAGCCATCCAGGGGAGCCCGTGCCCCCAACTGAGTGCCTGCCCCCCCAGTGGCAGCCCAGTTGGGACCCTATACTTAATGCTATATACATTAAACAACAAATGGTTGCCCCATGATTAGAAGTTGCCACCCCAACGTCCCCCCACTTGCCAAATCCTAGAGCCGCCACTGCTCCAAACCCCTGTTATTTTGTTGTTGTTGTCGTTATTATTATTATTATTAGTAGTAGTAGTAGTAGTAGTAGTAGTAGTATTATTATTATTATCATTATTAAATAGTTAGACTAAGATATTAAAGGTAACAGCAAATCAAAACAATACATTGAAACAAAATGTCAAAGAAGTTAATCATGGTTTTTCATACCATCTGATCATTCAGTTCAAGCATTTTCAAATTTTCTTTTACGGCATTTAACTCTGCATTGGAAATCTTCGATTGTCTATGCAAGAATAGCTTTAATAAGTTATAAAAATATATTCCATTGATAGGGCTGCGAGTTCAAGGCTGCGATTTCTCGGGAAATATGCGAGCGAGACTCGGGAGATCCTAAATACACGGGGTATGCGGGATAATGCGGAAATTTCCGCCGCATATTCGAGGAAGTTGCGGTGTTTTCATTGTGAAAAAGGGCTGACTAGTAAAAAAATACGCTGATCCGCTGTAAATATATGCCAATATTAGGAAAATACTTTGAAAATAGCAAAAAGTTCTATATATTATGTGGCGAAAATGCTAAAAAGGCGGATAAAATTTGTGCATAAATCGCTTATGCGGAGAAAACGGAGGAAAATGCGACTCATTAAACAGTTTCTTAAATAAGCGATCGCATAATCGGAATTAAACTTTCAGCCCTAAAATGCAATAAATGACCGAAAAAATGTAATCAATAATGCAACATTGTGGCCAAAATATTTATAACAGGGATCAACTTTCATTCATTCAACTTCTTTCCCTCGCAAAGCATTCTGGGTTATAGCATTGTTGCGCAAGGCATTCTGGAATGTCTGGGCATTGTTGCTGTGTCGCATTATGGAATTCTGGGTTAAACCATTGTTGCAAAGCATTCTGGGTTAAAGCATTGTTGTCGATCTGTTTAGTGTTTACTCAATTTCAATGTACACGGTGTAAAAGTAAAAACTGGACACATGTTTAGTCTTTTGGCCATATTTCAGCAAATACTAAAGATATCAGCATGAAATTTGGCAATTATATCAGAAACATTCCCTGGCATATGGCCTATAAAGTTTATTGAAATCGTTACACACGTGGCCGAGATATTAAATGTCAAACATGTGTCCAGTTTTTACTTTTACACCCTGTAGATTGGACATAATAATTATGATATTCAAAGAAACCTGTGAGCCTTGATTTACTTCATTATTTACACGAAATTGATAAATTTGAAATCTTTCAAATAAAATTAACTCATCTTCAATTCTTCAGCTTGATGATCATCTTTGATCCACTCACGTTTCAGCAATTTCAATCAGTTCTTCGCATTTCTCGAGCTTCTTTTCAGTAAGTGCAAAACTGCGTTTTAGCTGAAAAGACAAAGCCACTATTTACTCCACAAAACTATGCCTCTGCAAGATCTTGAATACACTGTTTTTAAACAAACTTCATCTGGAAGTAGTTCTGACTATAAGAGAGAATTTCTCAAACCTCATCGTAGTTTCTTTCTGTCTCTGCCTTCGAACTCTTCATGGATCTTAGCTGGTTCTCAAGTTTCTCAATTGTGGTCTCGTTAAGTTTTTCTTGCTCTTGCTGAAATTTCTTAAACCTGTATGGATAGAACAGACCCAGAGAACATTATATATTCATTTTAAATAAATACTAGATAATACAACTTTCATAAACAGAAGTTTTTATCGAGTCACTGATTGACCGATATTACTCATGAGTCTAAACAATATTGTTCAATGAATGCAGCGGCGTAGCCAGGGTTCCGGAATTCGGTGGGGGTGGGGTGTGTGGCACATCGGGATTTTCGAGCAAGAAATACTACAGCGAAAAAAGTTCAAGGAGCTCTTGGTACGTCGATTCTGTCACAACAATCATTCTACCCCCCCCCCCCCGAAAAGTTCTCAATGGTTTTTGCGCAAATCCTAAGACTGATTCCATCCAGAATAGAGGTCCAATCCCCTGTACCCCTGTGGCTACGCCAATGCACGGATCAAATAAATGGGCCTAATCGGTGAATTTGTGAATGCCGAACCGCTGCTCTGTATACAGGGGCGTAGCCAGGAATTTGATTTGGGAGGGTATATATATATATTGGGCGGGTGTAAATCTGAACTATAAACCACTTAAAACCATATAAACTACATATAACCACATGCAAATCACATAAAAACTTTAAGGTAGACTGAGGGGGGGTAATTATACCGATATACCCCCGACGCTACGCCCCTGTCTCTATAATTAACCTCTCGTGTTCTTCGATGATTCTCACGGACTCTTCCAACTTCTCAGTCGTAAATCGCAGCTTTCTTTCCAGCAGAACATTCTCCTCCTCAAGTACGGGCACCCGATTCGAAAGGTCTCTAGCATTCCTGGCATTCTTTCAAAAAATCCGTATACAATAAAATGGTGAAAATTGACGGTAGACCTACAGCAAGGGCCCCTATTGTCACGGAGACGTTTGAATGACTGCAGGGAAGGCGCCACAATCCAAATATTGGGTGAGCCGACATGGCCTGTTTGAAATTGGACAATGCAGGGACTAGTGCTACAGTAGGCTATAGATATGCAAAAATTCAGAAGAGTGATGAAATGAATTAAAACTACATATTCTTGTGTCCCCGTCTTTGCTGTGTCAAACCGTACTAAAATTGTCATTATATTCTGTCTCAATTTTTTTCTAGAGCTTTCTAAATGCCACGAAAAATAATGAGCCATTTGAAAGGACACTATACAAAGTCTTTCAGAAATCTATTCTCTGTCAAGTGTCTAAAAAATCAATCGAGAGATAAGATGGCGCTTAAGAGAGCTGGTTTCTTTTATAGACCACAAAAATATTAGAAAATTGATACCCTGTTTGAAATTGGACACCATTTCTAATATCCAAAGGCGTCAATCTATTGACACTACCAGATATGATTAATCACCAGACATGATTATCCTTCGTACTTTCTACCTCGTTCTTTATTTCTTTCAGAGTGTCCACCTGCCGACACTTTTCTTTGTGTAAATCTCTGAACGTGGTCAGCTCGTCTCTACGTTCCTGCGCTGTTCTGCTGAAAGTCGCCAAGAACCCGGTTAAAACGCTCGTTTCAGCCGACGACGACGACGACGACGACATGTCCCATCTAGGATAGCAAAAACCTCGTCGCAAACGTCAAATGTCCTTTCGGAATCTGGAATACAGTAGAAAGCCGTATACACGGGTCCAGAAAACACGAACGACTTAAATTTGCATTAATTTGCATTGGCGTTTGACAAGGGTCCCCATCCCCTTCACGTTCCTGAGGCCCGAGGAAAATTGTCCCTTTTCGAAACCTCTCCGCGACCCTATTAGCGAAAAATCCTACCCTGTTTTTTGTTATATTAAACTACAGAATTTGTCGAATTGGACACTGGCCGACGTAGCCTCCTAAACCACATCGTCATCATCATCATCATCATCATTATTAAGCTCTACTTTTGTTCAGATAATAAAGATTTTCGATAGACGAATACTGAATATTGAACGGCACAAGCCTACGGCCTATAACAGACAATTTAATCGTTCAGACCGTTAAATTGCCCTATCGGCGATCGCTACACAGGCCATATCAGAGGCGGATCTAGAGGAGGGCAGGGGGTACACATGTCCCCGGGCGCCGAGGTGAGGGGGCGCCAAAATTGGATATTTGGGTAAGTGAAATGCACAATAAAGTAGAAGAAACACTTGCGAGGACCTTTTTTGCTCGTCAGCACTATATGAAGAGAGAGTTGAGGGGCGCCGAAAACGACGTGATGACATTTTTTTGCTTGTCAGTTGTTAGAGGCGCCAACGTACACTTTGTCCCCGGGCGCCGAATACCCTAGATCCGCCTCTGGTAGTTTAAAAATGTCAAATTAACGCAATACAGAATACCACAGGCAAAATTCTAAATGTCAAGCACTTTTGATATACAAGAAATAGTGGCCTAATTTTTCGAAAAACTTGATTCCTAGGTCCTCTTCACTTGCCTATCAAAGTGCTAGCTAGTCACACCTCTGCCAATACCATTCTCTGTAGTTTAAAAATGTCCAATTTAAGCAATATGTAATGCCACAGGCAAAATTCTGAAAGCCAAGAACTTTTGATGTTCAAGAGATACTGGCCTAATTTTTGAAAAAAACGTGATTACAAAGTCCTCTTCACTAGACTGTCAAAAGTGCTAGCCATTTACACTTCTGCCAATACCATTCTCAGTAGTTTTGAGGGGCGCCGAAAACGATGTGAGGACCTTTTTTGCTTGTCAGCTGTTAGGGGCGCCAACGTACACTTTGTCCCCGGGCGCCGAATAGCCTAGATCCGCCTCTGGGCCATATCGATAAATTAAAAATAACGAAAAGTAATAAGCATAACGAAAAGTCTACTCAGGCCTCGTATGGGCCATAGGCCTGGCTTCACCGATTGGGTCAGGGCGGATGGAAGGTAGATGAGGGAGACACGCTGTCGACCCATCTGTGCGCGCACCTGCACGTGTATTGGTTATCGGGCAATTTGAAAAGAAAAGCGACTGATCGAACGAATGCTACACGTAATATATGTGATATCGATAGACCTATATATCGACATCACAGGCTGGTTATTTTCGATCTAACCTTTTCAATGCTGTTTTCAAAAGCAAATTTGTTTTAATAATACAGGAGAAATCCTACTAAACCACTTAAAATGCAGTTATTATTATTATTATTATTATTATTATTATTATTATTATTATTATTATTATTATTATTATTATTATTATCATTATTATTACTACTACTACGCTACTACTATGAGCATTTGGACACGGAGGGCATTTAGACGCGGAGGGCATTTGGACGCTACAGAGCATTTGGACGCACTGGGCATTTGAACGCTACTACTGCCACTAACTGCATTCACTAACACTGGTTTTCAACAAGGCTGCCACCACTGCTACTTAGCCTCCTAACCACCACTTAAAATCACATTATTATTATTATTATTACCATTACCACTACTACTACTACTGCTCCTCCTCCTCCTCCTCCTCCTCCTCCTTACTACTACTACTACTACTACTACTACTACTACTACTACTACTACTACTATGAATTGTTTCACGTACATAACGGACAGAAACATGACTGAATGAAAGGGGGGGGGCTCAAAATATCAAGTTCGCCAGTGGACTTAAAATAGTATGCTACATGTAGATTCTTCAGAACCCAGAAATCGGCTGTACAGTATTGTTGCCTTCATGCCTATCAGTGTATCGTCAGACTATAAAACTAAGTTACGAAGCTACGCGGCAACTTTGAAACAGCATGCAACAGACCCATAACAAAACACAACTGAAAGATGTCCAGCACGAGGACTTAGGCCGAATCCAAATGGGCAAAAATCTGAAGTCAAATTGAATCGGTAATACCAATTAATAACCTCGATAGCTTTTTGCCGTTCAATACAGGAGGAGGCTATGCTCGAACATTGTACTATTGCGTGCAAAGTTGTCTGAAAAATCGAGCGAAGTACCAGGTTCGAATCTACTTCTTATTAAATCCGTAATTTCCATCGAAAAATAGTCAATTGATATAGCACCAGCGGTCAAAAGCCTTGATAACAAGGTATCGCAACCATCTGAAACAGGAGAAGGAATACGAGGAAATGAGCTAGCAGTGGCGGCTCAAGGATTTGGCAAGTCGGGGGGCCGTTGAGGTAGCAACTTCTAAGCATGGATGGGGCTAACTATGTAACTATTTTTCACAAACCTAGACTATTCTATTTGCCTAGAATGAGTGCACTAAAGTATGGGGGACCACATAGGGGCAGGCATTCATCAGATGGCATGCGCCCCGCCCCCGAGCACCCTTTGGGTCCGTCTCTGGATACTATATAATAGTACAATGAAGGAGGAATAAAATAAGAAGAAGGAGGAGGAGGAGGAGGAGGAGGAAGAGGGCGAGGAGGAGGAGGAACCAAAAGTCGAGGTATTTTGATATATGGCGGTTGCCATGGGGAGCAAATTGATGCAAAAGTTTCTATCACTCGTTTTTATTTTACGATATGATGAAGCCTTTCTGGTCGGTATGCACGGATGGGAGAGCAGGCGTTCATTCAACCATGCTTACTAGCGTCGTATGATAGATATATGAGGAGACGCAGATGACCCCTCTTCCCCCCCTCGTCAGCCAACATCAGTCATCAATCGATGCCTCTTGAACGCGAAAACGAAGAAGTTATTCGAATCAATCCATGGTTCTAGAAGGAGACGAAGAACCTGTTAGTATAAATTCACTATCAAGTCTACGAAAAAACAAAGTTCGATGTTTTGAATTAACTTCTTGTTTATTTCACCGGACTTCATGACATATTCCACAATTAATCTCCTTGAAGTGGATATCGATTGAATTAGTAATAATTATAATAAAATAATAAAGACTAATATTATTATTATTATTATTATTATTATTATTATTATTATCATCATCATCATCTTCTTCATCATCATCATCATCATCATCATCATCATAGTGGTTACTAGTATTTTCATTAACGTGTGATTGGCAGGTAGCGGATGGCAGACGATTGATAAGTAACGGATGATTGACAGGTGTATGTTTGAGAGATGACAGGCTGGTGATAGATGACGGAGGATTGAGAGGTGACAGATGATTGACAGGTGCCAGACTGATAGGTGAAAGATGACTGACAGATGGCGATTGCAAGCTACAGATGATTGGCAGGTGACCAACTCTTGCGTAATTCCGATTCTCTCCTTTACATGAACCAATAAGTCAATGAAATCTAAAGCGCCATTATATAGTGATGCCCATATAGCATCAGCCGTTGTTGTAGAAATACAATAATAATCATACACTGTAGAGACGAAGAGGACAGTATGATCAGGTGGGGCTCCATTAGGCAGTGCTCGAATTGTGAGAAAATGAAAGGGGGGTCATGGCGAGTATTATCAGAGACAGTCCCACTGCCTTATGAAATACCACTGGTATATTTAAAACCCCCAGTATTATTAGATCCATTATTATTATTTTATGACTTAATTTAAAAGGTTATTATTATTATTATTATTATTATTATTATTATTATTATTATTATTATTATGGTTCACCAGACTTATACAGTGCTAAACTCCAGAGCAGTTCTACACACTGTCTTAAGAGACTTTAAAATAAATTATTATTATTATTATTATTATTTTTATTACTTTATTATTATTAGTATAAAAGACTAGTACAAAAATGTACATTGTACTTGCAGAACTATTTGAGACTGGAATGATTTTGATGCCACAAATAATTTTGCCTCTGCGTTTCTGCTTTTCTCACTGAATGTCTTTCGCCTGTCTTAGCATTTACATTTTCCGTGCTTCGATTTTTCACTGTTGCAGAAGAATGCTTGGTTCCCCCCCCCACCCACCCACCCCTGTGCCTCCTGTTTCCAACCTAACCTTGCTGAAAGCGACAAATTCTTTTCCCCAAACACTGGCAATTTTCAAAGCGTGAAGTTTGCCTTATCTCGTCGAAATCTCGCTCACAACTATTAAATTTTGTCTTACTGCATAAAATGCTAAGACATTCACAATGTCCGTGTCATCCTTTCTTATTGGCAGTGACTGTTTTCACTCGATCGATTCTGGCAATGTCATTTAGTTGTAGTAGGTCTTTTTATTTTCGTCAAACAATGATTCATTCATTTAATATACAGTAAATGAAAATGAACAGGCATATATCTCTGTGTGCGTGTGTGCGCGCGCTCTATAGACACCGTTGATACCAAGTGACTTTCTGCTACTGCTTTCCTGGGAGAGATTTTATGATATTGGAATAATGGCAGTGGCGTATCCAGGATTTTCGGGTAGGGGGCACCAGGGCGAGCGAGGTTGTCTTGGGACTGAGCCTCCAGTTGGGTCCAGGGGCCGGGGCAGAGGATTATAATGGGATTGCGATTTCTAGATAAATGCGTTTGAATTTTTAAAGACATTCTTATGGGATTATTCAGCGTTTATCTAAAATACGAAAAATAAAGTTAGTCGCGATCAGATGTCAGAATTCATCAATTTTGTCTCAATATATCAATAACTAATGCTTTTCTATTCTTCTTAGATGTAACCCTTTACAGTATGCATATATATATATATATATATATATATATATATATATATATATATATATATATAGATATATATAGTACGCAGCGAACGAAAGGGTTAATGCTGTCAATGTTTTACACTGTACAGTAGTGCCACTGAAAGCAAATTTGATCGCAGAGATATAACACACAATGGTTCTTTGTTTTCTAGGCTTTGTTTGCGGTTTCAGGCTTTTGAGAGGGTAGAAATTGAATCAGAGCGAAAAGCTAAGCCAGGCAGACATCGACTTAGTTATAGGATCACAATTATGTTCTAATAGTCCTATATGACCGGAAAAAATGTCCCTGAACTATTTCCCAAGAACACCGCACAGAGTTACATTGCTGCCAAGAAAGACCATTTTTATGCAGCGTTATTTATGATGTTAACCCAGTATTCGCGTTTAAAAAGCGAACTCGTTAACGTTCCCACACTATCCCATCATGCCCGGGCAAAATTCGGCCGGCCTTCAGATCGGCTTTTCCAGACCCCCCTGGGACATCTTGCCACTTATTTTTAATCCGACAGTCCATTTGTTTAGGTGACAATTAGCGTCTTTCCTCGTCCGACTTAATCAAGGAACGTCGCCCCGTTATAACCCGGACCGCCGTAATTTACAAGTTGCGCGCCCGAGAAACTTGGCAACAGTTGACACATGTGTTCAATGTCAGAGATGTCGAGAGAGAGAGAGAGAGAGAGAGAGAGAGAGAGAGAGAGAGAGACAGCAACGCTCTGGGAATAAACTGCGAATTCTTTAATTCAAACCGATCGGAGGAGTGTTGGGCGGGCGGGACGCCGGGACTTCGCCGCTCGAGTCCTGGTCCTTCTAGGCAGTCGGGCGGTAGGTAGGTAGGTCGGTCGGTCGGTCGGTCGGTCGGCCTCGTGGAAGCGACGGTCTGTGGAAATATCCGTCTAGTCGTCGGGCGACTGTGGCGCGATTTGCGCGCAGTGGACGCCGACATTTCGCACGGATCGCAATTATTACTGTCGAAGGCATACAGGCTTTGTTAAATGCTAACAATAATAATATTATTATATCTACGTTCGCATAGCTTCCTGCTCGCGTTGAATCGAGGGCGCGCGAGGGTTTTATACAAGAATCGATGGAGGGAACGTCCCAGAACCAAGTAGGTGTTTAAAGTCATGTTGAAAAATTACAAAACACAGAAAAGCCTTGAGCATACGTTCCGAAAAGTATTCATTTTGCTGGAGTTGCGGGATTTACCCCCCCGACCCCATTAGTCTAGACTGACCCCTAGGTAGGGTTGACGATGTTTAGTTTTGACCTCTTAAATCAAGAACTACAGTATATAAAGTAGTAGAAAATTTGGGGGGGTGTGAGGGAAGGGAGATGTAAAATGGCGTGTGCCCTTTAATTAAAGAGGCGTGTACTTCTCCAGCCACGTAAAGAGAACAATTTGTGCAATATCTTAGTAACCTTTGCATCTTCAGCGTCATTCAGGCCAGAAGGAATTCGATCACCGAGCAATTTCTAGAATATTCTCAGCTTTTATTTTAAATACTCGGCAATTCAGGCTAAGACCACGCAACCAGTAGTAAAGTAAGCATGTAAGATCCTGTGCATTTCTCTAGCGCCTCTGGAAAGACTTTACTGTGAAGAGCATGATTTCAGCAGAGGAGGGCGACCGTTGTAGATTGTCTGTCTCGGAGCAGGCGACGGTTTCCATTAGTACGCGTTGACGTAGGCCTATCGAAAAACGTTCGACGATGAAAAGAACCGAAGTGGTCCTCGGCAGGCAGTTGGTACTGGTACTTGTTTGGATACTCGTTGCGGGATCGGAGACGATGGATTCGGACGAAAACGACGGTCCACCGTTCGGAAACGTTAATCCCAAGATGTCGACGACGAGGGAAACGAATCCAATGCAACAATTGGCAGGCGACATAAACGCTGTAAGTAAAACCACTTCAATCGACAGAATTTAACCAGGAAAACATTTAAAAATAGACGTTCACGAAAGATAGGCTGCTTACTGCGCTACAAGTACACTGTATGTATAGTAACTATGCATGCAGTCGGACACTTTATATATAGCGCCAGCTCTAATACTCGCGATCATTCCAGACAGGGTTATTTCTAGGATTGTTAATTGGGGAGGGGCGGTGTTGGTATATCCTGGGGGTCCCCTGCAGAAAAAGTCTAACAAGCAAAACAGGTAACCCGGCTCTCAAATTGGGGAGGGGGAGGCTGTTGGGAGGTTTCGGTCTCAGATTGGGGGGTTGAGTTGGAGGCTGTTAGGGGCTGTAAAATATCTCCGATTCCAAGAGATCAGTCAGCGAGAAACAGCAATACAGAGCTATATGGAGGAAATGCTAATTGCAAGAGATGTATTATAATCCTATAGATATGTTAAGTCATTTACAAAGTGAAGAATCTTAAGAGCGGAACAAGTCAGGGGTGAAAAACTTGCCCACAAGCAGGGATATTTTTGCACACACCCCAACACCTCCAACGCCCCCAATTTGAGACCGACACCCCCAGCACTCCCCCAAATTTCCAATTTCGGCTATGGGATGACCTTTTTTGCTTGTCAGACTTTTTTGGCAGGAGACCCCCAGAACTAACCGACACCGCCCCCCCAAATTGATAATCCTAGAAATGACCCTGCCCCAAGGTCGCTACGCAGCAGCAAGGGGGTCTGATTCGAACCCGCTACCCTCTGGTTGCGTGGCAAGAATTCTGTTCGTATCATAAATGCACTATACGAACAATAATTATTATTATTATGACTGTTATGGTCGCGAGTCATAAAGATTGTGGAAGACCGTTTCGCCCATATTTTGCTGTCTGTGATTTGCGCAATGGAGCAATATTTTCGATTGACGAATTGTTGAAAGTGAGTCTAGATTTAGAAAAATACCGCTCGAGACGAATATCAGACGCATTGCAATTTTCTCAAGCCTCACTCCGGGACGCGCTCGCCTGTCGTAAAACACGAAGGCAAACCACACGCAATAACTACAGTATATATATATATATATATATATATATATATATATATATATATATATAACATGATGAACGAGTTGGCAATTTAGTGGCGGAAAGACAATCAGAACCCAACGAACTATGAAAACAACAAGAAACCCATTGTAATAAGAAAATGAGAGAAGTTGGGGAAAACGATAAAAATTTAACAGCCGTGGGACAATGAAAGGTGACAATGAGACAAATGAGATGAACGAAGACACAGAGAGATCGGCAACGGACATACAGATAAAATAGGAATGTCTTAATACGAGAACGAATGTGGAAGTCAGAATGTCCAATCTAGGTGAACGGTTCATAAGGTGTCAAAGCTTTTATATATATATATATATATATATATATATATATATATATATATATATATATATAGTCAGCCAGTTAGGCCTACTGTATATTAGCAGATATTTTAAGCGGTTAGGCCTACAACTCGGAAAAGTTGGAACGTAAAGTAGAGATGGAAATATATAAATTTCGCTTTTAACCAGTTTAAAAGACAATTATACAATTACACTGTAGAAAAGAATCTATTGATGTTGTGATAGGGTCGCATACATTTAGTATCATTTTAACTTGAATTGTTTTAACGTATTCAATAGTATCGTATTACTCATAACATTTGGACAGATTATCCAAACGAGTCTCCACAATTGAGTTGTATTATATCCAGTTTCAGAAAAGTTTCTTTCTAATCCAGTAAAATTATCAAGCTTACGATTTATAATATACGGTATTTTGCTATTGTGCTCTTAGCCAGGGTGCGATTTGTGACCAGGAGCAGTGGGGGAGGGACATGTCGAGCTTGGGGGAGGGGCGTATAGTTGTTGGGGAAATGTAGCTGTAAGGGATGTAGCAGTAGGGGGATGTAGTTTGGCAGTGGGGGGGAGATTCCCCTTCCCCCTACAAATCGCGCCATGCTTTTAGCATCGCGTAAGCTATATGCTTTGTCACTGCATGATCCACTTTTGACAAACGTCTATGTGAATTTTAGACGACAGACAGTGACCATGTCATGTCAGTTTGACATGAATCTGATAATGCGTGACATATACCTATATCTGCTGTATAGTGTCTCGTGAGAGGCATTTGTTTAGCCTGTGTGTATACTTACGCATATACTTCACCGCTGTGGCGGCGTTGCTATACATTGATTGCAATTGTGCACGCATGCAATAGTAGTATTCTTATTTTTTTGTGAAATCATCTCTCTAAGGATGGATAAATTTCGAAGAGTTCACAGCCTTGCGTGCCATCGTCAGCTTAACCCCTTAACTGGGGACCCCGGATATATCCGTCCATTTTACATTGAGTTACAGTTAAATACCCAGTTAAGGGGTTAAAAGACGAACAGTTTCTTGTATCTTGCGTGATTTAAGATCAGTATAATATACTAGACCTGTATATATATATATATATATATATATATATATATATATATATATATATATAGAGAAGAAGGAGGAAGAAATGACATTAATTGATAGCACAGTGCTACTAGACCAAAATCATAGAGCACTAAACCAATGCCTGCACGTGACTAAACTAAACTGAGACCAGTGGCGTAGCCAGGATTCCAGAATAGGTGATCTCTTCGACAGTTATCGTCCAAAAAGTCTTGACCATCAGAAAAGGATCGTCGTTTCAAACGGCTTTAAAGTCTACGTCTTGTCCTACTGCACATGCCTTTCATATAGCATCCGAAATGGCCTTTAAGTCTAGGTTTTATATCTTAAAATCATGTATTTTAGAAGATAAAATCAACGCTAAAACATTTCTACAGACAACGGAGATTTGTCGGTGGCATGATAGAATTAGTTTGGAATGAAGATCTTCTTGATTGTATGCGACGTAGATGGTAGATGCTGTATATTGCTGCACGATTTGGAACAATGACTATTTTATTGCTTATAATTACTGGTTATTTTGCATTGGCTTTCATGTTTGAATTATGAAGACCTTTGAAATAGTCTACCAGTAGAGCTTCTCGTATTGCATTCTGCGTAAATCGTTATTCACTATAATGACCACGTTAAACAAAAACTTATCGGCATTGAAGAACTCTCTCTGCGTGTGTCTCTCTGTCTCTGCCTGTCTGTCTCTTTCTCTCTTTCCCTTGCTGGTTGCTGCAATTTACCACTAGGGCCTACAGCTGTCCATCATTATAGTGAACTATAACTTGATTCACTTTCAGCAGACTTCGTAAAATTATCGTCTCCTTCAGCGTGTCCATAAACCAACTGCGCATAGTCTAATCTAATTCACATCAATTCGCGAATTCTGCCGTTGCGACTGTATATAGCAGCGGTGCTTTTATTGAAGAAAATCGGTCCCGAATCATCGTAATCGTTCGACAAATCCTATCATTTTACACTTCGCAGACTTATGCAGTACACGTACAGTCGTACATACGCGGGTCGTTATGCAGTGGCGGCTCCAGGATTTGGCAAGTGGGAGGGGGCCGTTGGGGGTGGCAACTTCTAATCATGGGGCCAACCATTTTGTTGTTTAATGTATGTATCATTAAGTATAGGGTCCCAACAGGGGGGCCACTGGGGGGCAGGCACTCAATAGGGAGGGGCACGGCCCCTGGCCCTCCCGGTGGAGCCGCCACTGTCGTTATGTCGTTATATTGTACGACGTCTGTCCGCCTTTGCGTTCGAATGGCATAAATTTCGATGCGCAACAAAATTATGATTTTGTTTTCTCGTACTCCGTAAGCAATTAATACGAACTCGCCTGCATGATTCTATCCCCTCTAACCCATAAGTCTTCGCAGGGAGATTCCGTATCGGCTCGACCCCAATTAATTTGCCCGCCGTCTCGAGTAGTGTGGCTATGTGTTTAGTAAAAAGAGAAACTACTGCGTGAAATATCTCTTGGCGGTGAAGCCGGCTGTGATCTTGCCACGCGATGCAATGATTCTATGTCCAGGGCTATGGAGTGTGTACATTAAGGGGACCTATTCCCTTTTAAGGATCGCACAGTTCTGATGGATGGATGGATGGATCGTTAACTGGGTGGATCTTGTATACAGTGTAGATGTACATTTTGGAGGTTAAGCTATGCTCCTGGAACGTTGTGTAAATCCGTCATCTTATTTCCCATCTCTGTTCTGAATCCTAGAAGTGAAATGCCGAGCTTAGAATAATATTGAAAAATCTTCCTCGAATGTAGAACAGAGTTATTTCTCAGATTATCAATTTGGGGGGAGGGGTGTCTGTAAATTATGGGGGGTCCCCTGCCAAAAGTCTGACAAGCCAAAAAAGACAATCCAATAGCTGAAATTTTGGGGGTATGTTAGGGGGTGTCGGTCGCAATTGGGGAGGGGTGTTGGGGAGTGTTAGGGGGTGTAGAAATATCTCCGACTACATTCACGCATGGTTTTTGAAAACGATTTGTTAAGGTGCGTACAGTCCCTAACGTCCTGTATTTCTCTCCCCTAATCGATTTGTTTTGCGCTAAGGCTAAGCCATAGATCGCATGTATTTGATTTAAGTAGAAACATCGGCGTAGTCCCAGGGGACTGAGGGGGTCCCAGGGAGGCCTGGTCCCATTTTTGAACTGGGACGGGGGGTCGTGAGATTTGCGCAAAACCGTTAAATAGTTTGGGGTGGGGTATGTAGTACACGAGATTGGGGAGAATCGAAGGAAGTAATTGAAAGCACTTTGCAGGCAGACGACGTCTTTTTTGCTCGTCAACACTTTTTTTGCCGCACAAATGTCGATGTGCCCCCCCCCTACTCTGGAATCCTGACTGCGCCACTGAGTATTTCTATAGTTCGATGTACGTTCAACAGTTCTGGCGTTCAATCGGATTTTCGTCCAAAATGCCTACAGAAACCTTTGCCTTTTCGTAATCGTAGCCAACGATTGAAAATCCGAGAGAAGTCTTCTATTAGAACGACGTCTCTTCATTGCGACTATTTCTGTAGTAGTTGCTTTATTAGCGCGTTCCTGATTGAAAACCTTTTCGTACATCTGGACCGTTTATTTCCTCGGTGATTCTTTTTCCTAGAAAGAGTCCAGTTTCATCATTTGTCTATTATTCCAGACGCAGTTCTCTCTCTCTCTCTCTCTCTCTCTCTCTCTCTCTCTCTCCCTCACTCTCTATCGGCTTTCGTCACCTGCACAGGTAACATGTGGACGAACGACAAACTCGCATTTAATTACTTCTGAAGAAAATAATGAAGGTGCGACAATTAGGCTACACTGTAGCTATATGATCATAGAGATAATATACATAGTGCTGGATGGCACCCCCAGAAGTCTAGTAGTAGTAGTAGTAGTATTTGTATTATTATTATTAGTAGTAGTAGTAGAAGTCGTCGTCGTCGTAGTAGTAGTAGTAGTCGTCGTGGTAGTAGTAGTAGTAGTCGTCGTCGGCGTAGTACACTGTAGTAGTAGTCGTCGTCATCGTAGTAGTAGTAGAAGTCGTCGTCGTAGTAGTAGTAGTAGTAGTCGTCATCGTCGTAGTAGTAGCAGGACCTCTGAATCGGTTTTCCATTTCGTGACCTCCGAAACTACGAAGACCGCGCATCATTCCCGTTCTTCTGTCTTCAAGCAACCAACGAGACTTTACGGTCTCTCGTTTTTGGCGCAAACAGATGCGACGCCGGCGCTTTTAACGGCGGTCTCAATCACGACCCACAGGATTGACTCTCGGATGCGTTCAAGCAACCCCCCCCCCTTTAGAACACGGGCGCCTTTTGTCACCGCGGCATTAAAACAGCTATGGTGCCGAGAGAGAGAGAGAGAGAGAGAGAGAGAGAGAGAGAGAGAGAGAGAGAGAGAGAGAGAACGCTAACAGCTTATCACTTGCAGAACTGTTATCTATCGCCCGATAGGCTCGTCTGCTGTTTAGACCGAGTTTTCAAAGGACTGCGAGAGAGCCAGTACGGATGTCCTGGTTGTAGCGGCCTATATTATCCTCTGAGTATCTCGAGGTGGATTTCAACGCCAAGTTTTGCGGTTTTATGTATACTTTTCCCCCGTAACGGTGATAATAATAATAACAACAATAATAAAAATAATCGTCGGGTTTCGTGATGTGGTCGACGGCTATGTTAGCGGTCATGGATAACTCATCCTTGTCTTGTCGGTTCGGGACAGGCGATCAAAGACAGACGTTATAGCGTTCTAGGGATAATAGACATCAATAAAGGAAAGGCGTTGAGAGATCTCCGCGTATCGTTGAAGAGGATATCTCTTGGGTAGAATTTACCCTTACGCCATAGAGCGCCTTATGAACCGACGATATAAAGACGTGCATAATTGTTATATTCTCTATTGTTCGTTCATCTTTATTTCTATTATTTCGGCCTCCGCCGTATTTCTGAGTTTAACCTTTTAAATTGCCACCACGAGTTCTCAACCCTTTCCTCAACATTTCAGAAATCATTCTTAGCCTAGTTCTAGTTTTCACCATCGCTGAATTAGTTTAAATCTAGAACGACAGTCTATTTTTTGTTGAATAATTTAAGTTAATTTCGTGTTTATTTTGTGGAAAATCAAATTTTTCCTGTTGAATGTTTCTTCATCAACAGATAATAATAATAATAATTATTATTATTATTATTATTATAGTAGTAGTAGTAGTAGTAGTAGTAGTAGTAGTAGTAGTAGTAGTAGTAGTAGTAGTAGTAGTAGTAGTAGTAGTAGTAGTAGTAGTAGTAGTAGTAGTAAAACAGTAAAATTATCTCTTGGAGTTGACATTCCCACTTGGCGATGCTGCCGCTACTTCTTCTAAAACGTGAAATGACGAACTCGTTATCGGACGTTAAATGGATGACGTTATAACGTGATAAGATAACGTTTTAGTCATGAAGTCTTCATTGAAAATAGTTCCAATTAACGCTAGGCGGGGACAATTCAATTCTACGCGAGATAATTAGCTCCCAGTGCCCGTACGTTTGTCGAATCTCCTTGCCAATTACACCAGCAAAGGCTTTGATTTAGATACCCCCCCCCGGCGCTGAGCGTTCCAAGAGTGTCGAAATCCGAAGTGACAGAGTGAGATTACGTTCGAGTTCTGGCGGGCAAAAACAGCGCAGTCCTCGAGGGAACGAAACACCTTCTGACGTGTCGGTCCCGAATTGGTTATCTCTAGTCGGTACTTTGATCTTCCACGAGTTCGGTCGCGTTAATATTTGTCCGATCTTGCAATAAGAAGTCCCTTCACAGAAGAAAATATATCTCCTTATCTTATTATTTCTGTAATTACCTGACCGTTTCATGTCAACAGTTTCCTCAACCCCCACCACCACCCCACCCCGGCTCCCAATTACACGTGTGTAAATTTTACAGTCGATTTGCCTAAAGAAGAGCGGGCCCTAACTCGCCAGCCTTTAAGACAGTGCCAATGATAGAATATCAGTTTTATTTACTGTTGATCTAAAACGTCAGAATGATATCATTCTTCAAGTTAATTGATTATATCGAGAAATTGCCATCCATTGTCTATATCAGTAGTTTTCTATATCGATCAAATAATTCGTATCCATAGTAATCAATCGTTTTCATCTTATTTTTATCGTTGAATTTCTCTGATCATCTCCTGGCTCGTAAATGTTGATAAATTGCGAAATTGCGAAATTTTTTGATTACGAAAACTCTTATCTGCCGATATACACGAAACGTTCAACCTTTCAGGATTTGGCCGTGTCATGTCAGGAACTGCGTCATGCACGTGTGACCCAGCGAGGTCATTTCCACGTGCCTCCAAAGCAGTGGTTCCGGAATAGTCGGGGTTTGGGGCGCGCACATCGAGATATTTTGGGTTAGACAATCCTAAAGCAAAGAAACGCCCTCAAGACCTTCTTGACGCGTTCACGTACATGTATATTGATTCGGTTCCAGTCATCCTGTCTAGTGTCTACCCCTCCCCTCATCCGCCCCCTCACCGAAATATTTCCCAAACGGTTTTGCGCAAATCCCACTACCGATCCCGTCCAGAAAACGGTCCTCCCCTGCCCCTCCCCCTCCCCCATAGATGTGTCGATACTCAATGATATATGGATAGAATCAAATGCCACGTTTACATTGCGTGATCGCCGGGCACGTTTGAATTCCGGCTGAGAGATAGATAGATATAGAGACTGAGACAGACAGACAGACAGACAGACAGACAGACAGACAGACAGAGATATTCGACTTCTACTGCGGACGAGACGTCAAAGTAAGTAAGAAGGATAGCGAAGCGTCTAATAAATTATGAATCTTTCTTCGCTTTGATTTCGCCAGATCACCTGAGTCTTACATGAATAAGATATTCTGGAGGAACACTCCATCCACTCTATGCTCCGCACTTCACGATTTAAGTTAAGTGTCTCTTATAGCGACACTCCGACAATAACAAAAGTCGACCGCAAATAAATGACAGTGCGACATTTATATCACGACATGGAAAGAACTTTTGCTACACCCGGCTATAAGACAGAGCAAATAAATATGAAATGGTGAAATGAAATGAAAATGTCACAAACCGTTATATTTTACGTTATTCGCTGAAATAGTGGTCGACGCATATTAATTTTTGCATTTGTCTGACGTTTGAGGCAGGCATGGACTTGGATTGGATCCAACGATGGGTTGGGTTGAGACAGAATGTTCATATTTATGGTGTCACGATTTAAGAAATTGTAATGTGTTGCGGTGCGTTGTGTTGGGTTGCGTCAAGTAACCCTATTGCTTTCGTGGGTTGGGTCTGAACATGATTGGTTGGGTTCTAAAAATGGACCCATGTACATGTCTGGTTTGAGCTAAGCATTATTATTATTATTATTATTATTATTATTATTATTATTATTATTAGTAGTAGTAGTAGTAGTAGTAGTAGTAGTAGTAGTAGTAGTAGTAGTAGTAGTAGTAGTAGTAGTAGTAGTAGTAGTAGTAGTAGTAGTAGTAGTAGTAGTAGTAGTAGTAGTAGTAGTAGTAGTAGTAGTAGTAGTAGTAGTAGTAGTAGTAGTAGTAGCATATGATATGTTGTTTTAGGTAAGCATTATTGTTCTGTCCAAACGTCTTTGAAGTAGAATTCCTTGACCAAATGTGCACAAATAAATCGATGGTGATCATGGTGACCGTTTGGGTAAAATGACCCTGCCTGAGCAACCTGACTCACCCCCACCCTCCGCTCTTTGGCTATGGTTATTTCAAATTCAGATCAAGCGACCAGCTTAAATGGGTGAGTCAGGCAGGCTCAACTGCGGAGCTACTTAAGATATTTCTACTTAATTACGTATTGATTTTTAACCTTTGAACCAGTATCTACTCTCTATCTAGCAAATTGAACTTTTCCATTAGTGTCGATTGCCTGGTTTATAGCAGAATGCCTGGTTTACAGCAGACTACAAGTTAAGTTTTGTGTTCTGTGACCGGAGGCTTAAATCTTGTCCTCACTACTAAAGTCGCGATTCAGTGCGTCTAGTGCTCGATCGGAGTGCGCTGCACCCATCGAAGCGCTATAGAAAAATCGAAACAACTCCGGATTAACTGCGACGGTTTCGCCCCCTCCCCCCCAAGAGATTTCGCGAACGAATTAACGAGACAGCAGCGATGCCACTACTGATTTTATAAACACCTCGGTCGCAGTCGCAGAGAGCAGTCGCGACGGATAAAATCGGTCAGACGTCGTCGGAAGATTCCCGAAAAAGCCCGCAGAAAATCGCAGAATAAGCGACGATTTCTCTTTAAAAGAAACAAATTCGTCCCCGAAAAATCACCGACTTACCACCGCATGATATTTACATCGGCATAGGCGTAAATTTCTATCATGCCTCTCCAGTGGCTACTCTAGCCGCCTAGGCATTGGAGGGAGTTTAAAATGTTTTTGGGTGGGGAACAGACATTGGGGAGATCATACATGCTACTTGTCAAAATGTCAAAAAAGCATTGGGGTTTGGGGAATTCAAACTTGGGGAATTCCTCCCAGAGAAGGCCTAGAATAAAGTTCAATAAACACTCATGAGTCTCCCCCACACTTTTTAAGAGGTTACCACAGGGATGGGGAGGAATTGGGGGGGAGGAATTGGGGTTGGGTCCCCACTTTTTCACCCAAGTTTACGCCAACGACAGATGGGGTGGGATCCCGATAGTCTAACTCTTCGTCGTACAAGCGAATTGATCCTGTAAATAGGCAGTAGGCAAATAGGCAAGCGAGTAAGTAAGTAAGGAAGTAGGCCTACGCATCCATTCATTTGAAAATCAATTTCTGTTAATAACGGCTTACGGTATTCCAGCTGAAGAATGGAACAGTTTACGTGATCACAGTCTTGTGCATAGTCTATCTTCTATGAACCCGTTAAGCGTACGTGTCGATGGCGTTCATATACATAGACACTCAAGTGTACCTCTTGATAAAATCTCTCTCTCTCTCTCTCTCGTAGAATTCAGAATGAAAATAAAGAATTCTGATTATTAGAATTCAACCCGTCATATCGGATGTTGAAGTTTTCAAGAATTTAAAACGGACAAGTGTTATTAAAAATGAACTCGTGTCCATCGCATGCCTGGGTTAGGAAATCAGGACGCTTTGTATGCCCCCCCCCTTCCCTTGGGAGGAGGAGGCCACTATATAGAAAATGGGGCGTTGTAGTGACTGTTGGGATGAATATCGATGCGAAATTCGATCGAATGCGGACAAAATCAATGCTGATCGATATACTAGGTCTAATGGAGACGCGTACAATGGTGCTAAACATTCATAGCATCACTGCGCACAGCACAGCACGGAACATTGAAATGACTTCTTTCTTCCTTAACCAAAGCGGAGACGAAACTTAGTAGTCGCCATAAAAACTGATGTAGCGCTGCTCTAGGGAAATCCGGTCGAAACCGTCTGCTGCTTGTATGAGCTTATTTAAGCGCGACTGTAGGCCTACCTATCGTTCACGTGAAATTCACGCAAGTTTGCAAATCACTTGGATGTTTTTCATCAGAACTAATTCGAGTTTGTGTGATATTGTGAGATCATTGAATATTTGTCTAAAATTTCTCATTAGGTAACTTAGCAGCAGTGGCGGATCCACATGGGGAGCCCCGTGGGGGGGGGGCCGTGCCCCTACTGAATGCCTGCCTCGCCAGTGTCCCCTGTTGAGACCCTATACTTACTACTACACACCTATCAACAAATGGCTGGTCCCCATGACTAGAAGTTGCCACCCCAACGCCCCCCACTTGCTAAATCCTGTAGCCGCCGCTGCTTAGTAGTTCTTTGTTGATAATGCAGTGAAACCCGTGTTCTCGGGTTAGGACCCTCTTGGGACGCCATTGCTTATTTCTATGACCTTATAGGAAGATGTCATAAACCCTTTAAAGTGATAGATATCCAAAATGCGGGTCCAGACTCCTGGTAGGCATCGACTGGGCTTCAATCGGTGCAAGTATGAAAGCCCTACGACACCACAAATTTTCGCTCAAATATCTAAAAAATACCCTGGACCCTGGTCCATGAAAAATTTTCGGGTGACCCAAATATTCATGTCGATATTTCACCCAAATTTCTACTTAGCACCCTCAAACGCTTTGCAGTGATGTCATTGGACTAGAAAAATCCGCCACTTTCCACCGTATTAATGTGTCTATATTGGCAATTCAAATAATGGTGGCTCTATATTGTATAGATTTTAAAACCCTTTAAAGTGATAGATATCCAAAATGCGGGTCCAGATTCCTTGAGGGCATCGACTGGGCTTCAAAGGTGGGGTCGTCCATGCCGGGTCAACTTACTGTCGAGTGCAACAAGAGGATACGTTTTCTCGGTTGTTCAGCACGACCCATGTGCATACAGCACCATGACTATGTCTGTAAACGTATTAGCCTTATAATCCCGTCTTCGTAATGCAGAGTCACGGTGCACAGACGGTACGGGAAACAACTTGATCGCTTAAAATAAAGCGCCTCTCACTTGAAATACAGATGGACGATTATGAGGAACAACTCAAAGCACTATAAACGTCGACAAGGGGAAAAGAAGATATTCCGAGGTCTTTTAAAAAGCATCGAAACGAGAGACGGAAACCTCGTCTAAATATCAGTCTCATCCTCCATTTAGCTCTGCAGTAGTTTCTGCTTACATGGCGCTATAAAAATAGTTGGAACAGATTCAAGATCTATCGATTATACCGGTGTGGTATTTGAAGGGGAAGATGTCGAATACACTCCTGACTCCACTAACCTCACTGATCCACTCTATGCATAGCAGGGCGGGGAAAAAGTTTCACGATGCTATCGACTTATTTGACTAACGTATTTAGCAAAATGAAATAATTGCAAAATTCTTCTATCGTGGTCTGGTTCATTCCCCCTCCCCATTGATCTCACTCTCAAATGCATACCACCCTCGAGGTTACTTAACCTAAACGAGTTTAAACATAGGGGCAGACACTGCTCTAAGCCTTATTATTATTATTATTATTATTATTATTATTAGTAGTAGTATTATTAGTATTAGTAGTAGTAGTAGTAGTAGTAGTAGTAGTAGTAGTAGTAGTAGTAGTAGTAGTAGTAGTAGTAGTAGTATTTCTAATGTCTCAATGTCTATTATTATTATTACTACTACTATTATCTTTTATATTTTCTCAAAATGACTGTGATCGTTAGTATGCCATTGCGTTGTTGAGATTCGCTTTAACAGTTACCGCGAACCTTTTCTCTCAGCCGTTCTTAAGTTAACCTGCCCTGCGTCCAACGTGTAATTTCTCTACACAGTCACACACAGACACACAGAGAGAGAGAGAGAGAGAGAGAGAGAGAGAGACAGACAGACAGACAGACAGACAGACAGACAGACATATCTCAGCCGAAGGACATCGCTGCTGATCCCGAAGTAGTTCTGCTGTTCAAGCGCTGACCTAAAGTCAGTTAGGAAGAGTCGCTCTGGCTTCCTCCTCTATAGCGATGATCTAAGAGTCCCGTCGTTCGGTGACCTTGAGTCGACCTTGTCCCCCGCCGGACGATTTCCGCGGGGATTCGAGCGTCTCTGCTTCTGCACCGGAACACGAGGTCCGTTTTTCCTTCTCTGCTTAGCCGGACGATAATAAATCGTCTAAACAAAGAAGTAATTAGAACGCGAGAAGTCAGGCAACTCATTAGCGACGACATTCGACTCTTACTGGAAAGCAAACTTGGCAATCTCCTTCCTCCACACACACACAGACATACACACACACACACACAAGCACATAGACGCACACACAGGAACATAGGTGGGCAGAAAGACACACAGAGACATACGCATGCACTCGTTCCGACTTTAAGGCATTGACTAAAAGTCCTGGAGCAAAAATCTTGGGTATTTCGTTCAACGTGGGAGACTGGACTTCAGAAAGGCAATCGCAGTTCATTAGGAATTAATTTCTAGTCGTTCAGTCTAAAGCGGGCTTTGCTTTCGACGCATGCGCTTCAAGGACGAATACAACTCCTCGGAAGGAGTGTGGATATATCTGACATCTGTCTTACAGGATCCAAAGGCAACAGCAGTCGCGCATTTCGTTCGCTAATTAATAATTCTATAAGCCTTGCGCGAAGTCGGTCCTATTTGCCTGTCTTAACAGCAACCGACTTGTTCCAGCCACTTACTTACTTACTTATATGCTTACTTACTTACTTACTTACATACCTGCCTATTTACTTACTTTGGTTCTCCGTTTCCTTTGAAATAATATATGTTTCTGCAGGCATAATATTGACATCACCGAAGGAGAAACACAGCCGTGTGTACGGAGCCTCTTTAGATAAATTCTGTAACGAGTCTAGGATAGTAGACCTGAAGCGATCTCTCTTTCTTATCCACTTCAGATCAATGCCGTAAACTTGTCCAATCGTACGCAAGGGAGGGGGATGGATGGAGGGACGGAGGGCAAGGCCTTTGCTTTTACATAACTTTTTAAGATGCTTAATCGCTGAGGTCAAGGTCGGCGTGCCGTTCTGCCCGGAAGGTCTTGATCCAGCGTTTGGTGTACGGCCCGGTATCTTAATGCATTGTCCTCGATTCTTGGTGGGACATAGATAAGAGCATAATTATTATGATTTGATTTTCCCGATGGACCTCTAGTTGCTTAGGCCTGTAACTTTTGATACTTTGGAAGGAGCGACTAAATCAACCACCATCACCACCATCATCACCACCATCATCACCACCATCATCACCATCATCATCATCATCATCATCATCATCATCATCATCATCATCATCATCATCATTTTCCCGATGGTTACAGATAACAGGACCGACTTGTGTTAAGAACGCTTTCTTATCTACACAAGAAACTGTTGCCATGCTGATATCTGAAATCGAAGGCCGTTAATCAATCGATTGAACGGTTATTATCGATCCTCTAAATTACCGGATAAAAGCCTGTCCGACGTGTTTAGCCGGTCGAGGGGTTTACTTTTAAAATCTACGGCGGTGGCATCGGTGATTAAAAATCTGGAGATTAAGTCGATATGTTTATTAGCTGCGTTTCAAATTAGATTAATCGGTTTGGATTTTTAGAGCTGCAACAACTTTCCTTCGGGCGATAGTGTAAAAATCTGTCGGCCTACGTGCCGCGTTGAAGGCAGACTGCCGAGGAGGCTGGCAATGTAGGTCACCAACCTCCCTCGGCTAGAATTTAGTAATTTTACTTTTTAAAGTGAAATTATTAATAATTATCGGCGAATCTTGCACGATTTCCTGTAGACCTAATTATTGTTGTACTGAATTTGGATATCTTTCGAGTGGCAAAAGCGGGGATAGAAACATCGGATTAGTTTAAATTTCTGCCTAATTCAGCAATCAAAGATTTAGTCGCTCCTTTTTCAGTTAGAAACAATTAGGGTCCACAGGCAAAACGAGCCCATTGTTATAAGAAATTAAGAGATATATTTTAATAGCAATCAATTTCTGCCTATTTCAGTAGAGGGTGCTAGCCCTCTGGACCATATAACTCAAAGATTTAGTCGCTCCTTCCAAAGTATCAAAAGTTATAGGCCTAAACAATTAGAGGTCCATAGGCAAAACGACATAGAAAAAATGCCATTGTCATAAGAATGTAAACAATATATTTTAATAGCAATCAATTTCTGCCTATTTCAGTAGATGGTGCTAGCCCTCTGGACCATATAACTCAAGATTTAGTCGCTCCTTCCAAGATATCGAAAGTTATAGGCCTAAGCAAATAGAAGTCCTTAGGCAAAACGACATAGAAAAATACCATTGTCATAAGAAATTAAAAAATATATTTTAATTCATTAGACACTACTCTCTCTCTCTCTCTCTCTCTCTCTTTCTCTCTCTCAGCTGGTGATAAAAACAACCGTGATGTTATCACGGCATGATAATAATTCCAGTTGTTCGCGTGATTTGTGATTTCTTCAAATGGTTTTGATTTTGCAGTCTTGTTACTGGTTTACTGTGATATATTTCCGGGTCGATTAATTATTTAGATTCGAAGAGCTAGCGTCTTCGAAATCGGTCGAAACTTGTCACCGTAAATGCCTAGACTGGGCGAGTCAAAGAGAAACGATATTCTCATGCGTCATCTTTCCCTGATGACGCTATCGCCATCCGACATATTCTTTATACCAATAAGTCAGATCTACCGCTGACAAGCAATGGCGGCTCTAGGATTTGGCAAGTGGGGGGCCGTTTGGGTGGCAACTTCTAATCATGGGGGGCCAACCATTTGTTGTTTAATGTATGTAGCATTAAGTATAGGGTCCCAACTGGGGGGCCACTGGGTGGCCAGGCACTCAATAGGGGGCACGGGCCCCCTCTGGCCTCCCCCCGGTGGAGCCGCCACTGCTGACATGCATGTACCGGTACTTTCCCTGCCTTGGATAGGTCTACCTTAACAGAGCGAAGCTACCTCGAGTTGTGTTTGCCCGCGTCCGGTCTAGCTATTTATGGCATCAAGTCTCGCAACGTGAATATTCGTTGCTTTTTTGAGCAGTCGGAGGATCAAAGGAGTCGACGAAATGTCAAACAACAGCTTTTAACTTTCTTTCATGTCGTCTTAGTGCCCAAGTATTAAGTCTTGAGACTCGGCTTTTAGCCGTGTCGATAGAAACGCACTAGCAGATCTTATTGTACTGAGCTGGAATGTTCCCATAAATTTTTCTGGGAAAAGAGCGTCCATTCCTGAAAAATCAGTAGATTATAGTGTCTCTTAACTCTACTCTTCATGCAAATCAACATCCAGCATAATAAATCGTGGGCGTCAAGTGAAATTTCGTTAACTTCTTCTAAACATATCTTTGAATCAGTGGCGGACCCAAGATTTGGCAAGTGGGGAGACCGTTGGGGTGGCAACCTCTTAGAGATTGCCATGGGGGCCAACCATTTGTTGTTAGGTATGTAATATTAAGTATAGGGTCCCAACAGGGGGCCAGGCACTCAATAGGGAGGGCACGGGTCCCTGGACCCCCTGTTAAGCCTCCACTGCCTGTAGATCGAAATTGAGAATGATTTTGTTGATTATTCTTGCAAAGATTAAAGCAATGAAGATGGAACAAGAGGAAAATGTGGATTTTGTCGGAGAATTTCTTCAAATCGATTAGATTTTTCGATATCAAGAACCAATAAACCCTCTATTCAACAGGCCTTTAATTGGCTTCTCTCTCACACAGCGTATTAATTATAAAACTTGTTTTTGATGTCTATAAGACCTGTTGTATAATGAACCAGATAACTTAATACGCGACTCTTCACTCGATCACCCTGCTAGCCATTCCCCAAGATATTCGAAGACATTCGGTAGGACTTTCATTTAGTTGATGTCCCTCGCTCTCGTACAGTCAATGCATGGCGTTAGTGTGTAGTATGAAATGGCTGGAAGTGCTCTATTTCGAGCCCTGTAGATCAAAATTGAGAAAGACTTTATTGATTATTCTTGCAAAGATTAAAGCATTGCAGAAGGAACAAGAGGAAAATGTGAATTTTGTCAGAGAATTTCTTCAAATCGACTAGATTTTTCGATATCAAAGGCTCTATAAACCTTCTATTCAACAAGTCTTCGATTGGCTTCTCTCGCGCAGCGAATTAATTATAAAACTTGTTTTTGATGTCCATAAGACCTGTTGAATAATGAACCAGATATCTTAATACGCGGCTCTTCCCTCGATCGACCTACTATCGGCCTATCCACAAGATATTCGGGCGGACTTCATTTAGTTGATGTCTCTCGTTCTCGTACAGTCAATGGCGTTAGTGTGTAGTATGAAATGGCTGGGAGTGCTCTATTTCGAAGCCTGTAGACAGTGGCGGCTCCAGGATTTGGCAAGTGGGGGGACCGTTGGGGTGGCAATTTCTAATCATGGGGCAACCATTAGTTGTTAGGTATGTAGTATTAAGTATAGAGTCCCAACAGGGGGGCCACTGGAGGACCAGGCACTCAATAGGGGCACGGGCCCCCCGAACCCTCTCTGTGGAGCCGCCATTGCTTTGAATAAAGAGATTTTATTGTAAAATTAATAAGATATATAGTTTCTTTCTGGTATCTTTTTCTCAACTCTCATTCTATAATTAGTAAAATTAGATACCTGGCTGTAGATACACTATGTGTCTTTTTCATTACCATTGTTTGTTTTCGGATACATCGATATTAATTGTTATTAACAAGTCTATGTAATAGACGGTTTAAAAATTATGAAATATCACATTTATTCCAATATGTTTCATATTATCATAGCTAATGTATTACTCGTTGTTATATTAATCTGTAACTCCAGACCTGAGACTTAACAGTATGAGGTTCAGTTTATTTTCCACATGGTCCTTGTTCTTATGTGATATGTTTTATGTCGTTTTTAGCTGGATAACCACTGGTTCGGCGTCTATTGTTGTTGATGAATCCACTTGTAAAATTCCTTGATAGGAGGCAACAGGAAATTGGAAATTCTGATCCCCTGTAAATCTACATCCTCTGTCTCCTTGACAAATATATCGAAAATGTGGAAAGCAAATACAGTGCATGACATGAGAAATAAAGATCGCGAATTTTTACGAATTCACATCGGATTCTTCGGATGGATTTATACTCTCTCCCTCTCCTTCTCTCTCTTTCTCTCTCTCTCTCTCTCTCTCTGTGATATTGAAACAGGACTGTTCATCTTTCGTGGATAAATGGATTTCCATCCATATCTGTCTTCCTTTACAAAGCCCTCTCTTCACAGGCCTGCATTGATTTCCCAGTCTCAACTGTCCGGTCTAATTACCGTAGTTACTCTGGATTACCGTTTGAGGCAAAAATCTCGACCCCTTTGAAAAACAGAAACGCGTTCATTTTCAGCGCCCCTGTCATCCGCACTTAATACGCATCCGATAATTGATTATTGCACCCGCATCAAATCATGCCGTCAATTCTGTCAATCGTCGGTGTTGCCTTGACCACACGTTACGCCACAAGTCATCCTTCCAGCGTTTTCGCTGCGAATTCCCGACGGATGACAGAAAAAATGGATTTAAAAGCGAATCCCATATTCCCTCCCATTCGCTCCGCGGTACTGTACTCTAAGTACCTTTGCTCTAACACTCGGTCATTTCCAGGGTGCGATTTGTGACCTGGAGCAGTGGGGGAGGGATATGTCGCGCTTGGGGGATGTAGTTCTTGGAAACTGTAGCAGTGGGGGGATGTAGTGGTGGGGATGTAGCAGTAGGGGGATGAAGTTGGGCAGTGGAGGGAAGATTCCCCCTTTCCCCTCCCCCCGCAAATCGCGCCCTGGTCATTTCATCAACTTGACGCGTAGACAGAAATGTTAACATTTGAGTGCCGTCCATTAGCGATTAGTCGATTGCTCTCTGTACATTGTACAACTATGGATCAGCGTTCTGACAAAGTTCGCTCCGTCGAAGGAAAGCACGTAAGTAAGTAAGTAAGTAAGAGAGCTGAAGAGTTTTTTGGCGCCTTCAATTTTGCACGTCATCGGTCGAATGAGGACGGTTGTCGGTCTTTCCACCCTCCGTCTTTCCGTCCTTCCAGGTGAGCACAAATCCCACAGATTTGTTTATGTATAACTGTGTGAGCACCTGTTTGTGGCAGAATCAACCGAAAGGTTTGTACAGTGTTGACACAACCGAGGTTTCAATTGACTGTCCTTTTACTCTCTCTCTCTCTCTCTCTCTCTCTCTCTCTCTCATTCTCGGTCTCTTCTTAACACCTGCAGCGTTGTTTTTTGTTGAGATTTGTTATCATTCATCTGTTTGTTTGTATTTCTGTTTTCGAACAACTGACCAGAAAATCACTCCCAGCATCCGCTCCAATGTCTCTCTCTCTCTCTCTCTCTCTCTCTCTGTGTGTGTGTCTACCTCCTCTCCATCTCTCTCCCCTCCACCTCTCTCTCTCGCTCTCTCTCTCTCTCTACAGCAATTTGTTTACACGTAGTATTTGCGTGAATGTCTATAAACGACGCAGCAGACGAAAGAAATACAGTAGAAGTGTTCGCAGACGTTTAGGAAGCTCAATTAGTGAGATAAGTTAGCCCGTGTTTTGCTTCGCCCCTTAATTACGTCGCCTGTAACCATCGGTCGTGTCACAGGGAAAACAACAACAGTAAATCTAAACCGAAACGCTGGCTGATAATCGCAAGACAATTTAAACGAATTTGCCCAATTAGTAATCGAATCGAACACAGTAGGGAACATTTTTGCAAAGACAGAGATAGACAGACAGAGACAGAGACAGATAGACGGATGCAGATGGACAGAGGCAGAGAGGGATGCAGAGACAGAACAGACAGACAGAGACAGAGACAGTTGCACAGAGACAGACGGAGAAAGACAAAGAGAAAGAGAGACAGAGGCAGAGACAGGCCGATAAATAGAGGAAGAACAGAGACAAAGAGTGAGAGCGAGAAAGAGGCAGACAGACATAAGCAGACACACACACAGAGACAGACAGACAGACAGACAGACAGACAGACAGCTGTGAATTATTTAAACCCTGTTCGCTTTCAAAAACTTTCATCAGTGATATATCCGCGTTCAGAGTTATATCTGAAAATCAAACCAATGATGGAAAAGAACTTATAATTATGTCATTATCACAAATAAATTAGTTATTAAACAAGTTAACGACAGAATGAAACCTTCTTCCGTGCTATCCACAGAGTGGACCGATGGAGAGAAGTCGGGAATCGATGACCCCATCAGTTGGCTCCCCTTTCCTCCAAATACACCATACTCTGTTCAGCGCGTCGAAAAAGGGCAACCATTAAACCAGTTGCTGGTCGACTTACTTACTTGCAAAATATCATTAGCGTTGGAAATGACTCTCTTAAATCCATTACGTTTCGAATTTCTCGTCAGATGTGAAGGATGGATTTGGAACGCAACACGTTAATTACATTATCAGCAGTCGCTGGTAGAATGTGACGCTGTATAGCCAAACATTGCGTGGAACGTTTTATATGACATGATTTCACAAAAGATACGAAATAGATTATATAAGCTGGTAATGCTATTGGTCTTTGTTCCTGTAGCTTATTTTATATGCTAAAATTCTGCTCAAGAC
>CM030848.1:14797808-14830308 GCA_018105865.1 Metaphire vulgaris | reverse complement strand
GTACCCGAGGTACTCAGATGACGACGACGACGACCATAATGATGACGATGACGAGTACGATGTCTGTCTTGCTCTTTCTATCTGACTAATCTCTGAAACGACCCTGTTTAGAGCAAAACACAATTTCTGAAAATCTGAGAAAATTTTAAAAATTGGGACGAAACTATAAAACGGCCTTCAAACTATACATGTACATTTCAAATGCACGTTCGCATAATTTCCATTCTCTAAATAAATGTCTTTTACCAAATTGACAAAATTACCAGGAACAGAGCTACTCGAATATTTAAAACCCTCCGTAAATTGGCCAGCGTCGTACGAGGGCCCCAGGGGGCCCCAGGAACCCCTCCCCCCGACCGAGACACGCGAGTTTAGATGTCTCGTTCTATATTCTAGATTAAATAAACTGCGACGGACACAAAACTTCTGATTTTAGCGCATCGGTCACACTGGAAAAACATCTGAACAACAGGGTACCAGAGTAGTATTAAGTATAGACCCAAATTGCTAGAACACCGTTCGGCAATTTATAACACGTGACGACGACGAATCATTATGATGATGATGACGATTTTGATGACGACGACGCACCGGAAATTGGATATATTTCCGCTAAAAGCGAAATTGTTTTAGGAATAATTCTCTTCCCCGCCCCCTCACGATGCGTGCGAACGGTAACCCCCCCTTCCCCCTAATGCGGCGGCGCAGCGTGAGATAGCGCAGTCGTGTTTGGCCGTGTTAGAGCTTTACAGGCGACAGTTAAAAGGGCGACAACAACGACGACTACGACGACGATGATGATAATAGGCGGCCGTTAGATCGTGAAGTGTAAATGCAGCACAAAATCATCAAAGTATTATGAAAGCGCAATCGTCGAGACCATTGGAGAGTGGAGAGAGAGAGAGAGAGAGAGAGAGAGAGAGAGAGAGAGAGAGAGAGGGGGCATGCTGGGATGTCGGGTTCCCCTAATTGGACCGAGATTATTTATGAGATTAGTGGAAACCGAAGAGAAAATGTTTCGGGGGTGGGTCCCCTAGTGGGGTGCTGAAAGTTTTAGGACCTTGCTCGCCTGTAAAAGCGACAATGTTCCTATTCTGAAACAGATATATATATATATATATATGTATATATATATAAATGCTATAGATATTAACGATATAGATATAAATGATATAGATATAAATGATATAGATATAAATGATATAGATGTAAATGATATAGATATTAACGATATAGGTATAAATGATATTGATATAGATGATAAGCTTATGCTGTAGAGTGTAGATAGAGATATCATTATACTGTACATAATAGTGGTTCTCACACAGGGCAGTCCCTACTGAACCACTTTAAACCTTGTTATATTATATTATTATTAATGTGTGTGTATGGTCGAATAGGTTTTCGTAGACTTTTACAGTCGTCATATTTCTAAGACGCCGTCTTTTCATTTCTATATTTCGGGTGAACGGCGGTTATATCCGCCGATAGATCTGAGGATATCATAGATAATGACTTCAGGAAGTCTCTTTGACATCTTGCCACACATTGGACTTCTCCCTCCGCCGAACTTATTTCCCCCCCCCGCAAAATCGATAGCGGCAAGACCTGATCGCTTCCATAACGTGACCTTAACCTATGCGTCCTTGAGCAGTTCGGCCTTGAACTGTTCCAGAGAATAACCAATCAATATTATCGGTAATCAAATCGTAACGACCACCGTCTTACAATTCTTTTCTGATTGACGTTCTGTGATAAGAACTAGTGGCGCCACCTATCACGGACTTGGGAACTACGTCAACTTTTCTGGGGAGCAATATGGGAATGAAAATAAACGACAATTTTTTTAAAACATGATTATTGTGGCTGATAGCTAGTCGGGGTGTTGGTAAATCGTCTGGAACGTGCCTAGGGACCCGCGATTCAGAGGGCCCCGGCGGGAGGGCGAAAAGAGTCCAACGTCGCTTTTGGGTTCTTGATTTTCTGATTTTCTCCTCGAAAAGTCTGACAAGCAAAAAAAAGGTCGCCACTAGTTTTTATACTGTCTGTGGTCCCAAACTTCTTAAAACGGCGTTGCTGGTAGCAGACCTGCATTTCCTTACTGTAAGTATCTCTTATGAAAACGACGGACATAAATAGCGTGCGTCTAGATTCATTCTGTCAAAATAGTTTTGAAATCATGTCTGTGATATGATATGATATGTGATATGATATGTGATATGATAGTACCCAGTTGCCTTTGAAATAATCAGTTTTGTGACGATCATCCTTAACCTAAACCGATTGTAAATTGTCTGTTGATAATAAGAATAAGCAGCTACTGTCGTGCTGGTCTCCAGGGCGCTATATAAATCCACGAGATTTTACTTTACTTTACTTTATCCAGGGTCACATCGCTCGTATAAGACTGATATACTACATTGGGTACAGTCTGTCACTGGTCGTATTACTCGTTGCCGTGACAACCATGATGTCGTTCAGGTAAGTCACGTGACTTAAAAAACCAGAAGCATTCTTTCCAGGTAGACGGTTTTGATTCGCCATTTTTTATTGTGTTGCATTTAACGATATGTTTTGTCTCATAGTTAATAATTCGAGACAGTGATTTTCACGGCGTGAGTTACGAACACAGATTGAAAGCAATATTTTGCAAATGTTAGCTTATCATTGTGCTATGTATAAATCAAAATAACACACACACGTCGACCGTACGTAGGGCCTACTAGGCCTATGCGTTTTTTATTTCTGATGATAAAATACGTAAAATACGCGTACGATAAATTTTGCGTACGTTAAAATACGCTGCATCACAATATTACCATTACACATTGAAGTATTCATTATACGCAATTTATCAGAAGCCAGAAACAAAACTTGTGTTACACAGTACTATGTATTTTGAAAACTAATGGAAAGTGTGAACTTTCGTGCAATAATAATTGCATATCGCAATTATTCTAGGCTCACTTACAAAATTTATCTGCGAAACCCTTGGTTTCCGCGGAACACTCTTTTTTGGACAACACCGATGTTTATACAGTAGTATACTGCAATGTGTGGCTTTTCTTAGGAAATTGAGATGTCCGCGGAACCTGCTCCACATCAACCTCTTCTTCTCCTTCATTCTTCGCGCCCTGCTGGCCCTGTCACGTGACGTCCTGATGTCCGAGGAAGTGGCCATGTCGTCTGACATCCGACGTCACGAGGATGGATCTTTGGTCTTCGACGAAGACGACTCGGTAAGCAGCAGCAGCAGCAACAGCAGCAGCAGCAGTATATAGATGGATGGCGCTGCAATGGAAGGCAATCTTTACGTTATAATTGGGTATTTGCTTTCGCTCCGTTGAGTCTTGAGAAAAGAGTTTCGATCTGTCCGACCGCCTTTTCTACCCCCGCCCCTCAACGTGTGAAAATTCACGCAGCTTCGCTGGGGCTGCGGAGGAGGAGGAGGAGCAGGAAGAGGGTGAGGAGGATAGAGGGAGGGAGAGAGAGAGATAGACCCGGGATAGTGGGGTTTGTCTCGTTTCACCTGGAATTAATTATACATTTGCGTGATCGACAGAGATGTTTGCAGGCTCAGCAGCTTAAGCCAAAAGAGCCGTAAATTATTGACGTTGAAAGCAATCTTTCGTATTTGTGCAGCAGACTACGGGGATTGAAAATAGCAGCAAAACAGTTCAATTTACTATAGCAGCGTGCTTGTGTGTGCGTGAGAGAGAGAGAGAGAGAGAGAGAGAGAGAGACAGAGAGAGAGAGAGAGAGAGAGAGAGAGAGAGAGAGAGAGGCAGAGAGAGAGAGAGAGAGACAATCAGTGGCATAGCCAGGATTTCCACAAGGAGGTTTTTGGTTTTGTTCGTGACCAACTCTGAAAAATCTTGACAAGCAAAAAAGGTCCTCAACCTACCAGCCAAGGGGAATTTCAACACAAAAACCGCGTCCAAAAATTTAAAAAATGCATGAAAACACGTTAACAATTTTTTCCGTCGTCGCCCAAAGTTTAACCCCTCAAGGCCCCCTTGGCTACGCCACTGGAGACATGGATCCCAAGCTGCTGTTCATTATACTGAACGATATCGTTTGATTGAGTGTCTGTATAAACTTTTATTTCCAAATGCTTATAAAGTTCCATTATTTTTTCCGTGTTTAATGTCGACAAGATCCAATTTCCGACTGTATATAGAATAGAGGTTCTTCTTGGATCTGCCTTCCTTCTGGACGTTTTTATAGCCGAGTCGCCGAATATAGCATGCCTGCAAAATGGACAATTACATTGAAACGCAGAAGAATAAAATCGAAGTTATTTATGGCGTAAATTATATTCCAGATGTTCCTAGATCCCCCGCCCCCCGCTTTGCGATTCGCTGTTTAGATCGTAAAAACACAGATTCTTGGAACCATTATTTTCCATAACAAACAGATATTTATTCGTGTTAAAAGTGCATGTTGAGTCCAAGTGCGCATGAAAAGTATTATTATTATTATTATTATTATTATTATTATTATTATTATTATTATTATTATTATCATCATCATCATCATCATCATCATCATCATCATCATCCGAAGATAACGGCGTGTTCAAAATTCCGACTGAAATTGCAATATTTGTGAAGGAAGTTCGATTGTCGAAATGTAACGAACATCAGAAGTCTGGCGATTTGACGGATTGCAAGCCTGCGCGAAATCTCGGTACGCGGGGGTGGGGTGGGGTTGGGTAGTGCGGGGGCATGCGACGGGTTATTAAAATCGGAGGCGCTCCATAAATGAGTCGCCTCAAAAACCGACACGCTAATAAAACCCGGACATTGCTGACCAGTTAGCATTCGAATGACAACTCGAAACGAGGCGGACGCGCCTCTTTCAAAAGCTCCCATCAATCACACACACAACGCGCTGCAAAAACGCCGTCGGAATTATTTGAAAGAGAAAGAAATCGGGAAAAACTCTCACAAAAAGAAAACATGACGAGTTCGAAACACACAGATGGGACCTTCTCTCCCCCTTCCCCCATCCTCCCCATCCTCATCCTCCCTCCGAGGTCAACAAGTACAGGTGTATTATCAAGAAACGGAGGACTTCGTTTGAAAAGTGCGTTTTTGATGCGTTTGAGGAAAATCGCCAGCAGAGGGCATTCTGTCAGTCAGTCTGTCCGTCTGTCTGTCTGTCTCTGTCTCTGTCTGTCTGTCTCTCTCCGTCTGTCTGTCTCTGTCTGTCTGTCTCTCTCCGTCTGACCTAATGATTGTTGAGATCCGTCTTGATTGAAAGTTATGGCGTCGCAGGACGGCGACGCTGGGGTGTTGGCCTCTTTCCGGTCTCAGAGAGAGAGAGAGAGAGAGAGAGAGAGAGAGAGAGAGAGAGGAGCGAGTGACTCGAATGCGTGGCATTACATTACCGAGGCGTCATCGTAAATACATGACACGTAACGACGTGGATTTGACACTGTATTGTCCCGACCGACCGACCGACACAGCGATTCTCTTCTTATTACCATACGCGTAGGCCTAAACCTGGATGAAAAACTGGAGAGAGCCCGACCTCTGCGCCTTTGCCCTTTCCTAGCCTATAGCCACTCGAAAATGGACAGAGCGGTCCAATAGAAGTTAACGCTTATGCGAGTCAGACGTGGGTATGGGTTGGACTGGATTGGGTTGTGCCAGAAATCTCCACGTTTAATTGTTTATGGTGGGTTGGGTTTGGTTGGGTCGAGTAACCATATTGTTTTCGTCGGTTCGGTTTGGTCTGAATCACGATGGGTTGGGTTGCTTTTTTAAAACTAGACCCTTGTCCATGTCTGGTGCAGTGGCGTCATTTGGAGGGGGCAGAGGAGCGGTGGCCCCCAAGGAAATGAAGAAATAATGTGTAATGTATTAAATAAATAAATAAATAAATGTAAAATGTGCAAAGAATCGTCAAAATCGCCCAAAATTTGCCAAAAATGTCAAAAACTTACAAATTTGCCAAAATTGGCACAATAAATGTCAAAAATTTGCCCAAAATTGCCCAAAATTTGGCCAAAAAAATTTATCTTGTCCCCCAAGAAAGAAATTGTGAAATGACGCTACAGGTCAGATGCTAGTTAGGCCTATGGCTGTAGACAGGAGATCTGATCGTTGGTGTCGCTTTCAGCATTGGGAGTGTCGACTGTTGATGGCTTCGTTCAACTTCGCCGTCGTCGCCAACAACGCCTGGATCTTCATCGAGGGTCTCTACCTGCACACGCTGCTGTTCGTCACCATCTTCTCCGAATCCAGCTCTGTTCTGCCGTACATCGTATTTGGATGGAGTGGGTATCTAAAAATCAGTTTGGTCAACGAGAAATAATAATAATAATAATAATAATAATAATAATAATAATAATTAATAATTAATAATAATAATAAATAATAATAATGAATTTTCTTAATAATAATAAGAATAATAATAAGAAGAAGAAGAAGAAGAAGAAGAAGAAGAAAAAAGAAGATGATGAAAGAGAGACATCCTTTCTCCTAGAACAAAGATCCGTGACACTCCAGAGATTTAGCGCAGTCGCATTCCACGTAACTCTCTCATAATAATAATAATAATAATAATAATAATAATAATAATAATAATAATAATAATAATAATAATAATAATAATAATAATAATAATAATAATAATATTAATAATAATAGCATTATTATTATTATTATTATTATTGTTATTATAACGGGTTTTAAAGTGGTTTAAGAGACTAAGTTAGCATATGTGAAAACCACTGTAATAACTCTCAATACTTGTTCATCTAATTTTCCTAGATAACTTTTCAAATAGACATTCTTACATTCTTTTTTCTTTGATATTCTTCTGATTACGGTCTTTGTCTAACCGTACGGCAGAGACGAAAAGGAAAACTGAATAATTGCCGATTTTAGGCTCACTGTGTATTTTGCATAGAATTGGTTTTCAGTTTGCATAGAACGGAATAAATTATTTACATTGACATTTTTAATTGAGTTTTAAATTTTTTCTTTATTTTTTAAGTGCTGCCATTAGCCACGGTGTCCGTTTGGTCATTCGTTCGACTGACACTAGACAACGTATTGTAAGTACTCATAAGTATGCTTTACATGTGTAGGCCTACTACGTACCTAGACTGTAATAATTGCAGCAGGCTATTTCCCAAGAATTTGCGTTCGGGGATCGGGGTGGAGGGTGGGTCCCATAATTGCAGGGTGTGTCAATGTCCAGTGTTTCATCTAGACTCCTTGGATTCAGGGGAATAGAATTGGGGGGGGGGGCAGGTGGTAGCGGGGTTCGGTGCTCGGCTCCGGAAAAAGGAAAATACAAGTAAAAAATATGATTTTCACCCCGGAAACGGCCTAGATCATTAAACCCTGCTTTGGTCTGTTTAATTTTCTTCAACTATCGGTCACGATCATTTCCCACAGATGACATATAGTGCAATTTATTTTTCTCTCTCCCAAGAGATTGAACCTAGCGTCTATTTCAAGTGCCGGATCAAGATATAATCATTCTGTCATTTAGGGATCGATTGATGACGTCGATTGTTGACTTTGAGTGCTTTTCTATACTTCAGTTGCTGGAACACTCACACGAATCGTGGATTTTTCTGGATAATCAGAGGTCCTGGATTAGCCATGGTGATCGTAAGTCATCGACGAAACAACTACGTTTATTTGCTGTACAGCTATATTCCATTCAGCCCACTGGCGTAAGCTTAGATGAAAAATGGGGTTCAACCCATTAAACCTTCCTCTTCCCTATGATAGCTTCTGAAAATGGGGAGGAAAACTAGCCTAGAGGCTTAATAGAAGCTTAGGCCTACGATTCAGACTGAGAATCGAGAACAAAGACTAAGGCAAAATTTTACGCACACATTCATGTTGACGATGATGACGACGACGACGATGATGACGACGATAATGATGATAATTATGATGATGACATCGTTGTTTTTGTTGTTGTTATTAACAGGCTAATTTCTGTTTCTTTCTTAACATCGTTCGCGTTCTTTTTACGAAACTGAGAGCGTTCAACACACCAGACTCCAAACGATACAGACACATGTAGGTGACCGCCAAATAATAATAATAATAATAATAATAATAATAATAATAATAATAATAATAATAATAATAATAATAATAATAATAATAATAATAATGAGGTTTATAGTGGTTCAGTAGGCTATCATGGTTTCTCGAAAAATTTTCCTCTAAGCTGAAGATTTGAACCCTAGTTTACCTTAAGTGTTTTTGCGGCTGAGGTTGCGAACGGTCGGAACTGATGGTGCCTCCCCCTATTCTGGAATCATGGCTACGCCATTGGGTTTTATCTTTCTATTTTAAAATGTACTCCTTCTAATATGCCATGTCATGTCAATGCGCCATCGTCGCGTTGCTGCGGTTGGCTACAAGAATGGATTAACCAATCTCCATCTTGATCTGTCCTGTACTAGTTCAGTAGCTAAAGTCCATAAAAGCCAAGAATCGTTCACTTCTGGATAAAAGCATGCAACTTGGCACAGTTATAGGGTACATGGCCCTGAACAATTTCCCCAAAGGATGCACAAGTTTTTCTTATCTCATACCATGCAATTTGGCACCATAAATTTTCTTGATAATTTGTAAAAAAATTCCGCTTGAGCTGCAGTGCGTAGACAAGTGACAATCGATACAGTGCCAAATAAACAATACTAAGTAATAATTGTGCTTATAGAGTGTACAGATATGAATATTATTTCATTTCAATTTTCCTCCGAAACTAAAATACGAAAAGGGTAATTCCGCATCAAATCAACACGCTTTTGAATAAAATCGGACGTCACCATCTCAGATTATGATGAAAACTGGCACAATTGTTCATCCCCATGAGTAATGTTGCCAATACCATTCTCTGCAGATTAAAAATGTCCTTTAAGATGTTCAATTTACGCAGTAGAAATTACCACAGGCAAAATTCTGAATTTTTGATCTACAAGGCAAAAAAACTTCTGAATGCTCTTCAAGCACTTTTCACACGTCTGATCTTCTCTGTACAAAATGAGATAGTAGGCCAAAATTCTGAATGCTTTTTGAAAAGACTAGTGATTTTTGCAAAAACTTGGTGCTCTTCACTTCTCTGTCAAAATTGCTAGCCATTCATGAGTCTGCCAATACCATTCTCTGTAGTTTAAAAATGTTCTTAAAAATGTCCATTTACGCATTAGAGAATACAACAGGCAAAATTCTGAATGCCAAGCACTTTTGATATAAAACTACAGAGAATGGTATTAGGCAGACGTGTGAGTGGCTAGCACTTTTGATTTCCCTACCCTATTCCAAGTGGTACTCCTTCCCCTAGCCCTATGGGTACCACTACCCCTAGGGGTACCCCTACCCCTAGTCATACCCCTAGGGGTACCCATTCTCCTACCCCTAGGGGTTCCCCTACCCTTAAGTTTATTCGAATGCCTCTGGACAGAATGTTACTAAATTATAAGAAGTGTCAATGTTCACAATTTCATGCTTTTATCCACAAAATGAACAATCATACGGCTTATCAACTGTACTATACGGTGCGTAATGGGCAGTCTCCAGAAAGACCATTCCACGTCTTGATATTATCCATTCAGCATATCCTCGGGCGTCCCCTGCCTTTGTTTCCCTCCACCAGGCCTGTAATCACTCTGCACTCGAGGGTGTCCTGTGGTAAAGTATGAAATGCCTAAAAGTGCTCTATTTCGAACCCTGTAGGTCGAAATTGATAATGATATTGTTGATTATTCATGCAAAGGTTAAAGGAATGAAGATGGAACAAGAGGAAAATGTGGATTTTGTCGGAGAATTTCTTCAAATCGATTAGATTTTTGCATATCTAAGTCCTATACGCCATCTATTTAACAGGTCTTCAATTGGTTTCTCTCACAGAGCGAATTAAATTATAAAACTTGTTTTTGATGTCTATAAAACCTGTTTTATAATGAACCAGATATCTTAATACGCGGCTCTTCCCTCGATCGCCCCACTAGTCACTCCGCAAGATATTCTACAGGGCTTTCATTTAATTGATAATCCCTCGCTCTCGTACAGTCATTGGTGTTAGTGTGTAGGCCTACCGCATTGGATGGTATTCCATATAACGTATCTCGGAAATAACGTATATTCGTGTTGGTATTTTTATCTTCGCAGGAAGCTGGTTAAGTCCGCCCTGGTGTTGATTCCGCTGTTTGGCGTCCCATACGTATGTTTCGTTGCCACCTGAAAGCGACGGTGACTTAGCGGAACTGGCCAAACTGTACTTCGAGATGACGTTCAATTCGTTCAACGTAAGTCGTTGACAGTGGCGTAACTAGGCTAAAGCAAGTGGGGCAGATGCCTCGGTGCACCACTTTAATGGGGCACCAAACAGAGGCGTAGCCAAGCCAGGAATTTGATTGGGGGTTTAATGTGATGGGGGGAGGGTTATAAATCTCTAAAAACTTTGAAAATCTTAACACACATCGAAATTTTTAAGGTTGTCTGATTTTTGGGGGTGTATATACCGATATACCCCCGTCGCTACTCCCCTGGCGCCAAAGCACTCTGTTATCTTGTTCTCTACTCCGCGTAGAAAGAGAAGAAACTGAGAAAACTGACTTTGAGGGGCGCATCATCATAAACCAGTTCGCATCGGTAAAAGCAAGAAAAGTGCACCTGTAGCTTTTAATCTTGTGTCAATAAAATGTCGTCATTTGTTAACCTGCTAATTTAATTTTCTAACCCGACCCCCAAAACTCCGCCATGGGCGCCAAATGCCCTAGGGACGCCCTCGATCGTCGACATCATTGCATCTGCGTGGACCTACAGTAAGTCTGTCACGTGTTCGATGATTTGAAATAATCAAGCTCAAGCATAGGTACATACTATTCGAAATTTTGTAGCAAACGAGAATTCCTCTGAGAGTATTACGCTATGAATCCTCGCGTACTTATGTAATAATGACATAATAATAATAATAATAATAATAATAATAATAATAATAATAATAATAATAATAATAATAATACTTGAGGCCGATTGTAGTGCTTAGTTGTTTTGTATTGTAGGGCGTAATAGTTGCAGTGCTCTATTGTTTCTTCAACGGAGAGGTAAGCCGAATATCATTTCTTCAACGATAGCTTACTAACAATAAATAATATTTGAAACAATAACTGGATTTTAGGTTGTTTAGTAGGACTTCTCTCTTGCTGAAAACCACTGTCACTCATGCATACACTCCTACATACACTCATACATTCCTCATACATACACTCATACATTCCAGTTTCTGTTTGTCCACTGCAGCTGTTATATTTGACTCTTCGCAGGACGAAATTATTCTAAAACAGCACACATATTAAGTTTAAGTTCTTCTTAATTTGTTTTACTATTATCACTTTGCATTAAGAGTCCAGAAATGTAGGCTCTCCCGCTTTTTAGGACCCCATTTTAAGAAAGCAACGTCTAAGGTAGCAGTGGCGGTTCCACGTGGGGAATGAGTGGGGATGCATCCCCATACCGGTCTTCCAGACTTACTATTTTTGCTTGTGTAACTTATTTTTTGGCAAAAGTCTAGTAAGACTACGGGGAAAAAAACTGCGGATGACCTTTTTTGCTTGTCAACCTATTTTTGCGGTAAAAGTGTAGTAAAATTATGGATAAAATTCCCTTTTGTCAGCCTTTGTGGGTAAAGTCTATAGATTAAGTTTTCCTTCTATGTTCACCCTCCTCCCACCAACTTCTTATGAATTCATTTCACCACCACCCCCCCCAACCAAGAAATCCTGGAACCGCCACTGTAAGGAATAAGGAACTACTTCGGTGCATCTTTTGAAAGCGCTTTAGAAATTAACGCCGGAGGGTTCTGTGCACCGGTCCCAGTCGGAAATCCGCAAGAAGTGGCAGCGCTACCGAGCGGGCACCGTCTGCGGCGAACGGTCGCGACGTACGACCCTGACGTCCAACCTCTTCCCCAGCCGCTACGGTCACCACCACTCGCTGCGCTCCGGGGGCAACTCCACCGTCGGATTCGATCACGACGACCAGCTGGGCGGCGGCGGCGGCGGCGGCGGCGGCGGTGGCGGAGGCGGAGGCACCGTCTACGAAGTTACCGTCAGCACCAAATGCGACGACGGCGGAGGAAGAGGCGGCGGCGAGACTACGGGCGCCCGGGACAACGGTCTACTCGGCGGCGGCCAGGAGCACCGGACCGGCGGCGGCAGCAACAGCAGCAGCAGCAGCAACGGAAGCTGGATGAGCGAGTCGTCGTCGGCAATCCCGATGAAGACGCTCAACGACGGCGGAGGAGGAGGAAGACCCGGAAATCATCATCGTCAGCAGCGGAAGAAGAGGGACGCTAGCGCTTCGGCCGGATCGGAGGACCGAGGACGGAAGCGTCTCCTGTCCGCCGTCTCCGCCGCCCGGGGAACCCCGGATCCGGAAGCAGTCGTCGTCGCAGAGTCCGAACAATAATCACTGCAATCTAATCATCGTCATTGGCGACAGAAGCTTCTGACAGAACGCAACCGCGATGATATAATATATCATTATTCACTTTCAGACAGTGGCGTAGCCAAAGGGGGTTGGGGCGTTGGGGATTATCAGCCCCTTGGCTGCCGGTAAATTTCTTTAATGAGTTTTTATGCATTTTTTATGTCGGGACGCGATTTTTGGGGCCAATCCCCCTCCCTTGGCTACTTGGCCATAGGAGAATGTAACGGTGTAAGAGGTGACGACCTTTATTTTTGTTGCTTGTCAAGATTTTTTCGAAGTTGGTCACGGTCAAGACGAATAGCCAAAACCCCCTTCCGAAATTCCTGGCTACGCCACTGCTTTCAGAACGCGAAGATCGAATTTTCTCTTTGTCGAAAGATAAAGTATCGACTACGGACCGACCACGGCGTATCTAGGGCCTCAGCATACTGAGCCCAGTCAAGTACCTATGTATACCAAGTACCGCCGACGTGGGGTTCTGATACTGTATTATCTCCCACGCACCCTGAGCAGTGGCGGCTCCAGGATTTGGCAAGTGGGGGGCCGTTGGGGTGGCAACTTCTAATCATGAGGGGGAAACCATATGTTGTTTAATGTATGTAGCATTAAGTATAGGGTCCCAACAGGGGGCCACTGGAGGGGCCAGGCACTCAGTAGGGGGCACGGGCCCTCCTGGCCCTTCCGGTGGAGCCGTCACTGACCCTGAGATGCATAGGCGTAAACTTGGACCTCTATGGTAGATCCCCACTTTTTGAGAGGCTACCATAGGGATGGAGAAAGGTATGTATAGGGATAGGTCCCCACTTTTCATCAAAGTTTACGCCGATGATGAGATGCTCACACTTTTGAGACAAAAGAGAGGGAAAATGTGAGGAGTTTGGCGGTCTACTCATCCTCTGAGTATATATATATATATATATATATATATATATATATATATATATATATATATATATATATATCCCAATCCCATATCCCCGAGTCGTAACATAGACAGCGAGATAAACGTATGTCGATTTCAATTACTTGAATTAACATCATTTACCTATATTTCTAACATCTGTGTATTAATCTAGGCTAAACTAGTCGTCTTTATACAGGTATCGTGGTTTTTGCTAGACGTATTATTATTATTATTATTATTATTATTATTATTATTATTATTATTATTATTATTATTATTATTATTATTATCCTATTGCTATGACGAAAGACATGTCGCCAAGAGCGGTTCAGTACACTTGGATCCAGGGTTATGTCTAGGATTGTCAATTGGGGGGGGGGTTGTCGATAAATTCTGGGGGTCCCCTGCCAAAGAAGTATAACAAGCAAAAAAGTTCATTCCATATCTGAAATTAGGGGATGTTGGGGGTGTCGGTCTCAAATTGGGGGTGTTGGGGGTGTAAAAATATCCCTGCCTGGATCACAGTTCGACGGATGAAAAAGACAGTCCGTGCAATGTGCCGAGTTCGCTGTGCTGCTCCGATATAAGTCAGCCGATCGTATTTGATTAATTAACGCGATATCGTATTATGACGCGACGACGCAATATGCCGAACTTTAGTTTCGTTGATGACACCTGTCTTGTTGCTCTACGATTGATTGACGCGTACGCAAAGCGAAACAAATCGATGACGTCCAGTTGACTCGCGTTGTCATGGAGACGTCCGAGTCATACTGAGACGCAGACGACAGAAGCGACGTCACACTGACGAATCATGAGGTCAGAGGCGAAAACACTTTCGCATCGACTGAGCTTCAATCGACGCAAATGCTTGGTCATGGGTTGATGCTGGCATGTAGACTTCAATAATGCTTCTGTTTCTTAATGGTTAGGCCTATATTTACGCTCTTCTGCGTCGAAATGCAACAAAACATTTGATTTAATTGCATTGAAACTGACAAACTCTGCTGATAATACTGTGATAAATCATATCTTACGCCAATATAAACATGAAAATCAAAAATACTAATTGTCTAAATACCAGAAACTTTCAATCAAACAATGACTGATAATGATTAAAAATGATCAGTTCAAATAAATTCGGTTCCAACAAAATGCCAACAAATACTGATTGTAGGCCTAACGCTTTGCCATTAAACCTATTCTCTGGGATTCCAAAATGACCAACAATTTTCTCAGTGTTCTCCGCGTTTTTCGTCATTTGGTCATATTCAGTAGACACGTTAAAACTCATATCTGAAATCTGATAATCACAATGCAGCGGTATTTTCTACATGTACTGCATGAATCAAGGGCGTAACCAATACATTTATTGATAGACTGCAAATTTCACACAATGGTTTCAAGCTTAGTTCTTTGTTCCGGTAGGAAAAAACTTCTTCTTCTACGTGTAATCTAACACTTCAAAGGCAAAGACATCAATCACTTCATCTTGGAGTGTAAAAGATACATCGAAAGGCCAACAATGAGATTGTAAAATTCACCAGCAAGATCATCACATCTGTACAATGAAAAACAAGAACACTGGTTGTCGGCCTTCACGACCTGCATTAGAACACCGTCGCCATCATGTCCTGTCATAGACTTTGCGATCTCCTCAAGTACCAGTTAAGTAGGCACATGCTGATGGTCACAGAGAGGGACTGATGGTCTGACTTTACAGATGGTGGGCTTTTGGCGGCGACTGACTTTACCCGACACGTCCTGACATCGGCTGACACAAAAACTGACAATGCAAGATACGTTGTTAGGGCAGCATTAGATGAACCGAGGAGGAAACCAAGTCGCTTTGTTTCTGCCATACAGGCTTCAATCTAAAAATAGTTAATTACAATAATTGTTATTATTACAAAGTCAAAATGTTTTAAAATGCAAACTTTTTCGGCAACTTATTCGGTAATTAAATGGTAAAAATCCAATGCCTTGTAAATTCAGTCAAAATGACGTAATTATAGGCAGGCACGTCGGAACGAATTTTTAGCAGGGGTGCATTTTTTCAGGGGCGTAGCTAAAAATCATCATTTATCATTAAAAAACCTGACAAGCAAAGAAAATATCATCACCATTCCTTTATCGTGTCTTCAAATCTTGATAAACAAAAACAGCCTCATCTTCCAGGAGTTCAGTGCACCCCTAATTTTTTTTTCAGAGGTGCTCCTGCGCCCCTGCACCCCAACTTCCTACAGACCTGCATATAGGAATATCATTTGTTTTATTTATGCCACGAAACTTTGGAGGTACGATTTAAAAATCGTTCTACAAGGTGAATTCTTCTGTCAAAATATAAAAGTTGTAAATGTATAATATTTTTTCATTAAATATTGCAGACCTGCAGAGGAGACGGGTAGACGACTATTGGCTTAATGAGAATCGTCAAGTCGCCCTCGACATTTAAGTATCCAAAGACCTCGCACTGAAGGACCCTGACATGCAGTCGAAGAGTGTCGAGAACGTCGGCAACTGTCAGCCGACCGTGTGGCAGATAAGACGCTGCCGACTCCAATAGCGAATTGCTCATCAACAAACGTATCTCGCCAGCTATAGGAATACAGAAATTTGAGATTGGCAGTTCTAAAGCCAGTGGCCCCTGGCTCCAATGCTGCATACATAGGTTGCCCCCATGATTAGAAGTTGCCACCCCAAAGCCCTAAAGCAAGTGTTGTTGGCCCCGAGTTATACAGCCCAGTACATACTCCATGTCGATTGATGGACCCGAATAGCGACATTTTAATATTGGGTTAAAATTAAATACTTCTTCACAATCAATGACTTGTAGTTCAATAATGCATGACTGCAACAAAATGAATCAATGATAATTATAGCCGATGGCCAAGTTGATTAGGCGGCTCCAGTTGCCACCTCAACTGCCCCCCCCCTTGCAAATCCTGAGCCACCCCAACGCCCCCCACTGCTCCTGGATCATCATGAAGCATAAATTTTATGGTATCATAGAATGACTACATTGACAAAGGCAGTTACTATTTAAAAAATAGCCATGAAATTTGTATATTGATATAAGAGAGTTACCACATGTAGGACAGCATGCGCCAGATGGGATTATTGGATGGCAGTGCAGGAGATGCTGATCTGAACACGCAACATTAGGACAGAATGGCATGTCCACGCCGTCATCTAACAAGCAGAAATCATCAACTCATTGTGAGAAGCCATTTAAATCGTATTCAAATACAACTCTTACAACAAAGTTTAAAATGTGCCTTTAGTAGTGATAATCTAACTAACTCTATCAACACAGTCTGCGAAAAATTAGGTATCTTGTCAGAGAGACAGAAAATATGTACTACACTCTCTTACTCTACATTTCTCGTTTTATTACGAAAATGTGTTCATCATTGTCTATTGCCATCTGCCTTAAGTTTATCTAACAACGATAATAGCATTTACGCTGAAATTTACACTCCCTATAAGTCAACCAGTGAGCACTGCTCCATAGGCTAACTGTGTGCAGGATACATGAAAATTCTGTTGACACATTTGGAACTTTGACTGCCGATGGACGTAACAACGTCTTACGGCGATAGTTGCCCACAGATCGACAGTGACCGGCGTAGTCCATAGCAACGCCATTCGCCCACGCGGCACATTCACTCGTGTACGTATCCCCATCAACACCGCAGACCACGCCAGTGCTGCTACAGTACGTCTGAAATGAGACAGACCGGGTGTCATTTCTAAATGTTGAAATGCAGTTCAACAACCTGAAAAGCAGTGCTTAATGTTTAATGTTTTGACAATATTATTAGTAATTATTGGTAATAGTATTATTATAAAGCTGTGGTTACGTGAAAGTGATTCTAGATAGATCTTGTGATACCCAGGCCCGCCGAGAGAAATTCCGGGCCCCTGTGCAGATAAAATTTCTTGACGACCCCTTTTTTTGCTTGTCAGCCTCTTTTACATCTTAAAATTAGCTGACGATCCTTTTTTGTTTGTCAACCTTTTCTTCACGCGGGCCCCCTTTTCCTCGCCGGGCCCCTCTACTTTAGTGTTATTATCCATATTCTTTTTAATTATACGTATTCATCATGCCCCCCCGACCGCCGGGCCCCTGTGCAGTTACCCCTGCCCCTCTCGGCGGCCCTGGTGATACCTATTGCATTACGGAAATTACAGTAGATAGGGTTTCAAAAAGCCATAATCCACGAACAAGGCAAAATAAACATTATTTCAATTTTAATTTTTAAATCACTACGTAATAGATGTCTGTCTTTGATAAAACTTACAAAATGCAACAAGACGACGTGGTGGTGTAACTGGTTTCGCTTAATTTGACTGAAATGAATTTCAGCTTATGACATGGCGAAAACAACAGAAAATATTTTTGAAGACAACTGGGAACTGAGGAAGAAATTTTTATCCTGAATACATTTCTAGCACTGGAAATTCTCTTACTCAACTTCTTATAAGTTATCAATTTTCTACTACGACAATTTACTAAGAAATGTCTTAGAAAACAGATACATTGGACAGTATCTGTACACATACAAGGCTAGAAGTAGTTACAGCCGAATGATAGCTACCAGGCAATGTCCTCTGTATGCCAGAGTATGGTTTTCAAGAAGTAAGTGACATGCGCTTCGAAACTCTCTACCATATTGATCACAGACTGGTGAGCCATGATGGTCACTCTGGTTTCTAAGGGCAACTGAATCAAAAACAAAACATACAACTTAAAATTTAGGTTTATGGATTTAAAGAGATAAAGATTTAAAGGTTTAAAGAGATGGTTTTAGTTTTATGACATCGGATTTCATACTACTGTCTGATGCCCTGAAACCAGTGGCGTAGCCAAGAGAGATTTAGGGAGTTAACCCCCCTTAGGCGCCGACGAAAAAATTTGTTTAATGTGTTTCCCTGCATTCTTAATTTTCGGACGCGGTTTTGAGGGTCAAACCCCCCCTTGGGGCTGCTGACCAATTTTTAAAGCTCCATAGGCGTGACGACCTTTTTTGCTTTTCAGCATCTGAAAGTAAAACTTTTCGAAGGAAAGACATAGGATAGATACATAGGATAACCGTTTTTTTTTCTTGTCAAGATTTTTCGAAAGTTGGTTACGGTCACAAATCAAAACCAAAAGCCCCCTCCGGAAATCCTGGTTACGCCACTGCCTGAAATACTGATCCATTGGTAGTTTAAAAGACAAGTGAAAAGATGGAACAACTAACCGCATTCGTACTGTTTGCATCCCCTGTTTCTAAACCAAAGACACTTCTGTCTTTTAGGAAGACATCTGTAAAAAGCAGCAGAATCAAGCGCAAACTGGAACCGTCTTCGTCAATTGTCTCTTGATGCCAAAATGAGTCGAGGCAGTTGCATCAAGGATACGGTCAATTTAATTATCAAATGAGAATAATTCAAGGGGTAATTATTGAATGAGGAATTTATGCCATTGTATACTACAAAGTTTTGCTATTTGCAGACTTAAAGACAAGAAGACAAGGAAAGAGAATACAGGAATAACCCGACTAGAGGACAAAGAATGAGATTACATAGCAAGACCTTAATGTAAATGAATATGGTCGGAAAGAACATGATAGTTCTCGCATAGAACTTATTAAAACTTATTAATATTGTATTATTATTATTATTATTATTATTATTATTATTATTATTATTATTATTATTATTATTATTATTATTATTATTATTATTATTATTATTATTAAACATCAACATTACCAAGTGTTCTACTAGCTATCAAAGTAGATAATAGAAAAGTAGAATTCCTCGTTTATTTTAAAAACGGTCATAAACGTTGTCTGAACCGACCTCTCATTTGGTGGACAAGAAACTCCCGAGCACGGATCTCGGTCAGAGCAGGAACCGCCTCCGGGTGTGTCGTTTGATTTCATATCAGCGCATCTGAGGAATAGTTTTTTTAAAATTGTATAGATCTTGTTACCCTGTACCCAATTCCTACATAGGCGTCCACAGAAATTTTCCCAGGGGAGGGGGTGCAAAATAAGGTCTTGTGACGAAAGATATGAAACAAATTTTCCTGGGGGGTGCAAGTTCATCAGATTCTTATAAAATTCAAATTTTAACTTAGTACTATAGGTTACTTTTTTTAGTAATTTTACTATTTTCATAACTTCACAATATTTCCAGGTGATGCAATTGCACCCCCTACACCCTCTCCGAACGCCTATGAATTCCTACAGTTACCCAGCATCTAGATGCACAACTACTGAACACATTTTTCATCTTACCTGCCCATTTTTCTACCCTACATGTAGCGATTACCATGAGGAATAAGAGAATAGGAAATATTTTACTATGTTCTTGACTTCAAGCGTTTCTCTAAATCCCAAATGCATTGCAAGTAGCATAATACGAATTCTGCAATCCGAGACTGCAACAAACAATTATTAAGATGCCATTTCTTCCAGGGACGCCATTTGGGGGCAGGGGGCTGTTGTCTCCCTGATTTTTAGGGGGAAAATTTTTCGCGAATGTTTGTGTTTCTTAAAGTTTTAAAATACAAATTGACTAATCTGTCTTGTGCTACGCACCCCCAGACCCCCATGCTAGCCTACCCAAACTATATTAAACTCTAAATCCGCCTATGCATAATAGTGCCTCCAGTTAGCAACCCCACTCTGCATAAGCTGGCTACGCCACTGATCACAGATCAACCTACTGACATGCAACTGAGCAAAACTTACTGTGCCAGGCAGACACTAGAGTAAGTCTGACCGTTGATACCACACACTGGAACATATGCAACTGGGCAACCACAAGGTAAAGCTAAACATACAGAAAAAAGGTTTTAATAAAACAATAAATTACATGCAAACAAATTCTCATTTAAAGCACAAACGCTAAAGTACCGGCGAGTATCGTTATCCACAAGACGGCTGCTTTTAGGAAGCGAATACCCTGTACTTAGTATCATAAGTGGTAAGAGCATTTTAAAGGTCTGTACGATTACACTTAACCACTGTTTTTATTAGACATTGTCCTTCTTTGTTTGCAAGATTACTACGCTAACTGACTCTACTGGGTTCGGATTTGTTTAAACACAGTCAAGAAAATTTAATCTCACAACGATGAAAGTTAGTAATATGTTTATCAGGTATTGATAGATAGGCCTAAATAATAAAGGATAAAGGCTACAAAAGTATGTTATGGCTGCGTTTGATTTTGTTAAAATTCTAAATAAATTCGGAAATTTAAGATAACAGATATAATTGAAACAGAACAGGTGGGACTGTAGTTGCCTTTCAGAAGTGCCACTTTTCCAGTCGGCGAAGACTGTGAGATCGCGTGACAGAAACGTTTCGTGCAAACCAGTTTTCCAGAATGACAAACACAACGGGCACAGCTGCGATTGAACGTCATTCCGTGACCTGCATAAGAAATCGCAAAAATGTCAAACCAACGGACTGCAATCGATGACATTTCGACAATCACGTTCACATTCACATCAGAAATGACAGAAGCGAAGCCAGTGAAGGAAATGTTACACGATACCAATGTGACAAAAACAGGGGCGTAGCGATGGGGGGGGTTACATCGGTTTATACCCCAAAATCAGACTAGCTTAACGTTTTCAATATGTTTTTTTAAGATTTTCAAAGTTGTTAAAGATTTATACCCCCTCCAAATCACATTACTCCCCCCGCCCTCAATAAAATTCCTGGCTACGCCTCTTTGATACGGAAGTCCATAGCGGTCCTACGCAGCGCAATGCACGGCACACCCGAAGGAGATTGTTTTAGCAATTAAAGCACAAATACTGTAACAAAGCAAAAAGAACACAATTTCTTCAAACGAAGCAAGTCTTGCGGCGACCGAGAATCATTCCCGACGACATGGCACACTGTTCCGCCGCGCACGCAGCCCAGCTGCTTGCAGTGACGGAAGACGAGTCCGTGTTGGCACTGGCAGGCCTTGTAGCACTTCGTATCGGACGGATACGGTGCGCGGACGAAGGCGTGCAGCGGAACGACCTGCTGCACTCCCTCTCCCAGTGAACACCCTAAACGGAAAACCCCAGACGACGCTGTCACGCAGAGAACTGTAAGACACCCAAGCATTCTACAGAGTGCATTGGCATATATAGCCTATGGGCGCCTCATATTCTGGCTACAATTGATCCTGGAATGTGTGCAAAATCGCTGAGTAATTTGAGGGGGGCGATACATGATCGATATTAGACTGAAAGAACACGTGAATAGTGGCATAGTCAAGTGGAGGGTTTGGCGGGGGAAGTGGTTAAAACTCCCCCTGACTTTCGACCAATTTTTAAAAATTGCGTATGTAGTTGCAGGCCCTCCGAGAGGGGGGGCAGGGGGGGGCAACTGCACAGGGGCCCGGCGGTCTGGAGGGGGCCCGGGCCGATGATGAATATGTATAATTAACAATAAAATGAATAATAACACTAAAGAATGGTTAAAATGTCAGTTCAGCAGAGGGGCCCGGCGAGCACAAGGGGGCCCGGGACACAGTGCTAAATGATGGCCAACAAGCAAAAAAAAAGGTCGTCAACACTAACACTTATAATAAACGGCTGACGAGCAAAAAAAAAGGTCGCCAAGAAATTATGACGAAAAGGGCCCGTCGGCCATTTTGCACAGGGGCCCGGAATTTCTCTCGGAGGGCCTGTGTAGTTGTACGGGCTCATATACCTATATACAGTAATTCACTTATTAAAGGGAAATTATTGTTGACGACCTTCTTTTACTTGTCAGGATTTTTCAGTGATGAAACCATGATGTGATGATAACCTGTTTTTTGCTTGTCAGAATTTTCTGAATCATGTGGATGGGAAATATAACTCCCCCTTCGGAAAATCCTGGTTACGCCACTGTATTTGAATGTACAAAGAAGCTCTTGATGGGATTTTTGCTCATCTGAGACTTCTTTTTACCCAAAACTGTAAACGTGTCCCCGCCCCCCCCTATTCCGGAATCCTGGTTGCACCATTGTAAGAGTGACATCATTGTCTTCAACAATTCCAAGGGTTCGCCAACACTTTGCCTAGCTTTATTCCACAATAATTCCATTCAGCATCGCATTCCACCTCTCAATTCTTTCTCGGTCAACAGTAGGCCTACTTAGTGGAATTAGTGAAGTGAACAGTAAATCCAATGAATCAATATTCACTTATTATTGTCTGATGAAAAGTGAGGTTCATTATTAACCTCTTAACTGAGGATCCCGGATATATCCGTCCATTTTACATTGAGTTACAGTTAAATACACGGTTAAGGGGTTAACACTTGCCGTGTAGGCAGTGAAACGGCTGACATCTTCCGGACTGTTGCATCTTAGGCGGACAGATTTTCCAATTGGCAACACACGCCTGACTGCCATTGCACGGAAATGGGTTGCAAGGAGTGGTCACTTCGTCTGGACTTGACGTCTTCGAGCTTTTGGAGGCTAATATTAATCATTTTCAGAAATCGAAAGAGGTCAGTTCTCGCATTCAATTGAAACTCTATTCTAATCCTGAACTTCTATAGCGCCACCTTATAATGCATAAGAGCATCGGCCGATGTCACACCAAATCGGAATTATACGCGATCCAGGTAAAGTCCACGATAGAAAGTATTGAGTAGAAATATAAGAAGCTCTGTACAAACTCTTACATTGAATTACATACATGTAAACCATGTAATCTATTTACTTCTCGTGATGGTACTAATGTACCAGCAGCACTAAGGAAAAACCAATGTATGGTTGAAGGAATCTGGAGGTCACAATAACTGACCACAAGTTTTCACAATTGACCATTATACCGCATAATGCAGGCAATATTTGGTAATTACCTAGCACAGTGGCGTAGCCAAGGGGACTTTGGGGTTAAAACCACCCTTGGCCGCCGAAAAATATTTTTATGAGTTTCCGTGCAGTTTTATTTTTGACGCGTCTTCGGGGGTCAAACCCCTTGGCTATAGACGGTAAAGGTTTAAGTAAGAGGCGAGAACCTTTTTTGCATGTCAGCTAAATAAGTAGAGGTGATAACGTTTTTTTGCTTGTCAGGATTTTTCCAAAGTTGTTCACGGTCAAAACCAAAAACCAAACTCCCTTCCGAAAATCCTGGCTACGCCACTGGCCTAGCATAATAAAGCACGATGTTTGCCAAACGTTGACCAACAACAATACAATAGATATCTGCAGTAGGTCTAAGCTTTTTTTCAACACCCGATTAACAGTATAGTCAATTCGAGTAGAATTATATTATTAGATTAAAATATTTGTCAATTATAATGCAAAAGCGAACCTGAATACAGAGACAGTGATATGCATGGAGAAGAACTGTTATGCGGAGACAGCTTATTGCAGATTTTTTCGGCTGTTATGCCAGGCTGAGTTATTCTCGACGTGTCGAGACATTTCGAAAGTACATCAAGGCAGTCAGACCTTGAAAAAGTACAATGAAAATCAATGCACAACTTCAGAATCTGCTGAAATCAGCAACTTTTAAAAAGTTGACGTTATTACGGCAATCCACTTGCATTCACAGACATTTCAGAGTGCAGTCCCTGATGTGTGCTCACAATTTCTTGTCACTTTTCGCATTATGTCATGTAAGATGATTTTCATCTTCAAAACTGCACTGTTCTAGGCAGTTATATATGACTCTAGCTTATACCTGCATATTAAACCAGATAGCGACTCGGGATGGCAAGGTTTGATGAACATCGTACAGGCGATAGCTTTCCATTTGGCGGGCTCACATTGGGTAATATCTGAAAAACACAGTGCATTACAGTACTCAAACTAATAGGCAACTAAGACGTCCAAGAGTGATGCAAACTGTCACGCAAAGAATTATTGTGGTTGAATTAGAAAGCTTTGTGCTGTAGTTCATTGTCTGCTTTCAACATTTTATTAAAGGATATAGTTGAATGGCATTCTTGATTAGCAGTGTCAACAGCTCAGCTGATGATTTTGCATATCCTGGTTTTCACAAATGATGGGAGAGATCAATTCTCTCACTTAATCCTTTATCATGATCGCGCCCGCACATTGGGAAACCTATTTTGGGTAAAAGTCTAGTAAAAACACCGGAAAAAACACTGCAGATGACCTGTTTTGCCTGTCAACCCATTTTTCGGTAAACGTGTAGTAAAATCAGCCTTTTGTCAGCCTTTTTCCGGCAAAGTTTATTGATTTGTTTCTTTATCTGTTCATACCCCCAACCAAATTCCTATGAATTCATTCCCCCACCCCCACCAAGAAATCCTGGAATCGCCACTGCCTACTACTCCTCCAAACCTGGATTGACTGGGTGAGTGAGCGCCAGTGGTTAAGAGACAATCAAAACGCTTCTGTGTGAAAATGACGGACGCAATAATTACCTTTAATTGGTACGTCAAAGTTGAATACTGCGGGTCCCACGATGGTGCCCGAAGACCAGAGCTGGACAGTATGCTGGGCGCCGATGTCCGACTGCAAGTTGCAGCTGCGGAAAGACAGCGTGGGGCGGTTGTTGAAGTTGCTGCAGTATTTCAGGTTGTTGCAGCCCGGTTCGCAGCGATTCTCGACTACAACATCATCGAGAAATTCTGCACTGCGACTGAGATAAATGCACGAACAGATGCTGCAGAAGGCTTGAATTTCTCCCCTCTACTAGATCCAGTCTCAATGCGCACCTATTCGGCTTGATCTAGCCCCCTTCCCTTAGATTGCCTTCACGCCAATCTGATGAACCTTTGCCGGCTTGACCTGGATTTGGTGCGCCATCGGCGGATACCCTAGGCATTATGATAGTGGATCCATAGAAGTTGATTGATTGATTGATTGATTGAGAATTTCAAATTAAAGGCTTAGCACCATTTGACCCTAAGATAACTGTGGATACCAATCAACGCTAAAGTAGGCCTAGTGGCTGATCATTGGCGTAGCCACGGGGGGACCGCCTCCCTAGGGAGTGATATTAGATCGAGAAAAACGCACCAGAAAACAGACTTTAAAGCATTTGAGATGACAACCTTATTTGCTTGTCAAGACTTTTAGGCCGAAAAATGTCCCCTATTCTTGAATTCTGGCTACGCCACTGTGGCTCACAGTCGTACAACGTGCACCCATGCAGGTGATAATCAAGTCGATAGATTGAATCGAATGTCCCATCCAAACATTAACTATACTGGCAACAAAACTGCTCTCAAAAGACAATAACACAACACAAGTTAAAACACCGAGATAATAATAATTACGATTTTAGTTTCTGATAAACTTGTTCTACTAAAATACTCTACTAAAAATAAGTCATTCTAATAATACACTGTAGATCAAAATCTACAGTAAAAACACAGTTAAACGCTGAAGCCGAATAGAGTTTTAGGCTTAAGACTCACCCTCTGCCAAACAAATGATCAAATCATTCTCCATCGGGGAATACAAACACTTTTCCTCAAACTCATCCGCCATTATTGAATATCTCTGACTGTAGTTCTACAATAACAAAACATTTAAAGATATTCTTATCATTATCTTTCTCCATACATTGAAACTACAGTAGAACTTCGTTATAGCGTACTTAGCAAAAAAATTGAGTGTAAAATTCAGTACGTTACATCTGTAGCACGTTGTATCTAACTGCGATCCAATACGATAAGCGCATCACACGAGACCGTGAACCGCAGTACTTTATATTCAAGTACTCGTTATAATCGAGTCCGTTATAACGAAGTTTTACTGTAGCAGTGCAACTAGCACACAACTGCAGCTATCCATCGATTGCTACGAGAGAGAGCTATTTGCCACACGACACTTTCGAGTGAATTATAAAAATGCTTTTGAATTGAATTTCAAGAGAAAAGCCAGGCACGCCATCTGCCCATGCAAATTTATCGAAGCAGGCGTTATGCTTAAAATGGACGGCATCTTTTGAAAGAACCAAATGAGTCGGCAGTAATTATGACATTGGCGTGGCCCAGGGGCGCCAACCCCACCCTCTTCACCCCGTATTCTAGTTGGAACCGGTTATGAAATTTACGCAAAGTCGTCGAGGAATTTTTGAGGGGGAGGTCTCTGAATCATGAGCGAAAAAAGAACACAGATGAATGTGTTTTTTCTCATTGGCGACTTCCACCCCCCCCAAATAAATGTTGATATGCTTATCTTCCTCACCCCCCCATTCCGGAGCCTTGGCTTCCAGTAGCGGTTCCACCATGTTGATGACTGGGGATGCATCCCCCACCGGGGTTTCGGATGACCTTTTTTGGTTTGTCACCCTATTTTCCGGTAAGTTTTTAAAAAAATAGTGAAAAATACTGCGAATGACCTTCTGTTTGTGCTTGTCGGGCTTATTTTGGCAAGGTCTATTAACATTTAGTGGGCAAAGCACTAACAATTGCCTTTTCCCTCTTTTTTCTTTGTTTTTCTTCACTTTGCATCCTCCCACCACCAACTTCCTATAAATTTCTCACCCCCCCCCGCCCACCAAGAATTCCTGGAACTGCCACTGTTGGCTTTGCCACCGATTTAGAAGGACATAACGATGACCAGAAAAGCTCTCAACAGCCACACATCGACAGCATACCTTGATGCACATATTTCGACATTGAGAACCCAACGCTCTGTTACAGCACGCGAGCCGAATACTGACGACGCCAGATGCGTCATGCCGGTTGCTGGTCGACTGTCGGAGAAAACACTGCCAGAGGGCCGACTGTTTTTACACGCGCAAAACAACAATAGTACAGTGTAGATTCATTATACATCCTTATAATATGAGCAGAAGTCTTCATTCGTACGACAACACAGCTGGAGAAGTTAGCGTCATAGATAACTCTGAAATTGTTAGAATTTCTAAAGATACCGTTTAGGCCTGTCTGCAGGGGCGGCGCTGGGTTTTGTTGGCTGGGTGGGTCTAATGTATCTACACAACCAGGACCAGGCTCAGACTACCCCTCCCCATCACCCCCACCCAAAACCAGTTATATTTATCGTCTATTTCAGTATCTCTGCTATTTCTTCTTACTATACTTTTTATTATTGTAGTTTAATCCTGATAGTTGTCAAAACTCGTGCATTTCAAAGATCAGAACGAGAACAAGACAATATTTCTCCATCTATGATAATGACTGTTACTATTCCTGCTAAATCTAAAATACGGGAAATAATAATAATAATAATAATAATAATAATAATAATAATAATAATAATAATAATAATAATAATAATAATAATAATAATAATAATAATAATAGGCCTGATAGTAATATTGAAACTTAACCGTTGGGTCTGGAGTTCCACAGTGACGTGCAATTTCGTCGACGACTTCATCATCTTTCGTCAAATTCTTCAGAGCAGCGCGACATTTCGTCTTGCATACATCGTCAACGGCGGCCGAGTTTTCGTCACAGCATGGGATCAAAAACGCACCTATACAGCATCGGAAACGAACTGACCTTCAAGCAAATCCTAATAATAATAATAATAATAATAATAATAATAATAATAATAATAATAATAATAATAATAATAATCATGAGGGAGGGGGTTAGAGGCACCGGGCCCTATGTTCTGGCCGGAACTGGTTGTGGGATTTGCACAATGCCGTTTCAAATTTCTTTTTTTGGTGGGGGGGGGTAGATTGGATGATGGAAGAGCATATATTATGTGCGAAGAACTCTCGTAGAACTTTTCCCTGCACGTTGGAGACTTTTTACCTCAAAATGTCGACGTGACCCCCCCCCCTTCCGCCCCATTCCGGAATCCTGGCTACGCCACCGAACATGATTACTGATCCGTGAAATTGTGTCTGCTTAATTAAAAAAGATTTCATTGCAAAACGACAGATACACGCACGCACACACACAGACACAAAGAGAGACACAAAACCAGCAACAACAGGCCTCGAACTATAGCAAAACAAATGAATCAAAAGTAAAAGCTTGGAACTGTCAATTACGTCAACAATTTTGGGCAATTTTTGACCTCTCCCCGAGTCAACAGCTGTCAAACTTGCAGTGACCCCCCCCTTATAATTATGTCAAAGAGTAAAAGCTTGGCCTGCATTTGAAATGCAATCTGCTTACATCTGCAAGTCGCCGCCGCATAATGTTGAAAAACACAGCATTAGACATCAAAACATTTTAGTTGAAGATAAAACCTCCCCAGCGGAAGCGGAAAATGCTGATTTCTGTTGGTATCTATATGTCCGCCCCTCCTATTATATTTTGAAAATGTAGAGGTGCGGCAAGTCCAATGCTCCCCGCCCCCGCCCACTTACTTTTTTTGATCAGTGACCATAAAGTGAGGCAGATAATGTTGATTATGTCAGAGTTTTAATGGGTTTGGAAAGTATACATGTTGCTGCAAAAAAGCGACAAGCATCCTTTGTCAATAAATATGCGAAGAAGCCACTGTATTATGCTGAGTGCATTGCTAGAATTTGTCTGAGGGCAGAGGCTGGCTGGATGGGCATGCAGTGCTAATGGCTGTACTGTGTGTAAAGTTTGTGCTTAGTCTATTAGTTTATTATTAGTTTGATTTAATTTGGTTTTTGTTCAGTTGATTTGTGTTTTTCCTTGTTTGTGTACTATTTTTTTGATGCTGTGCTTGTCACGAATAAAGATTATTATTATAAAATGCCAAAATGCAGATACGTGAAAAGGGCAATACTGGGATAGACTCGCTCACTGTCACTCATGTTCCTGATCAGATGCATGGTACGGGTGTAGTTCTGAATGCAGAGTGCCACGTCCTGCGGGCATTGAGTGCCGACTCGCCGTAAATCCGCCTCGGACAGCGACTGTTCCTTGACGAAGACCGTCCGACAGGCGGAAACGCATTTCGAAGACGCCGCTTTGTTCGAACAGCACCTTGCTTCGACTGCCGGAAACAAAAACAACGAATTTACGGGTAAAAGCCAACCCGACGATGGAGCAAATGAAGACGCAACACTTTATTATAATTATTATAGGCCTACTTGATTGGTCTTGTGTGCCTACGCGACAGTAGAATAAAGTACTCTAAAAGTACCGAAGCAAGCGATGAGCAGGCCTGAGGAGAGGGGGGAGGGAGTGCGGCCGGTACATTGTTCCGGGGCCCGTGGAGCTCAAAGGGGCCCGGGTCCGGTGATGATGGTGCATTAGCAACAGTGTGAACTCTGAAAAAGACTCGGAAAAGGTCATCAACTTTTTCTGACACACACTTACTGTAGCAGGTCAGGGACCTGTTACTATTTTTTTGGTACCGGGGCCCGGAAATTCTCTCGGCGGCCCTGGCGATGAGTGCAGTAACTGATTGAGGCATTTATGACATTGTATACTAAGTGCTATAGGATACGTGATAGGCCTTGCATAGCTACTAAATAGTAGTGTAAGGTACTGTAAAAGTAGTGGGCTTAGTGACTGAATGAGGCATCATATGACTACCACTTCTCCAGTTCCGCTTCGCTTCCCCTCTTGCATTTAATAAAGAGTGTACAAGCCAGCAAGCAGTGACCAGCAATTCCCAACTTCCCCTTCCAAATGCCACACTGGCCATCAAGCTAATAAGTCCAAATACTGTTGAAACTTGAAGCCTGGCTAGAAATTTTCCACTGTTATTGCTTTGTGTATCATAGACTGATTCGAAACAAGGCGCAATTCAACTGAGATAACCACTATAGGAATTCATATCTAAAACTGTCTGCTCAGACAACTGTCTGCTCTCAAATGGTTGGAACCCAGTTTGAATGATTTTAGATATGAATTCCTAGCGCTGTTTATACGCTCACGCTCATGTAATGTTTAATAATTGTTTATATATCCTTTGCAAACTCCCAACTTTTAAAGTTTGACGTCCTGTATAAGCAGTAGACCCAGCATTGCAAATAAGCACATTTGCCTGTAAAAGTCTTTTGCTTAGATTAGCACCATCTGTCTTTTAACTACATGGGGAGCTGATTTCCCATCTAAAATATAGAAAACCTTTCAACTAACAAGGTGGCGCGGAAAGCTGCTTCCCGCTGGCCAAGTAGTCCGTACTGGAGAGTACATTGTGCGCGAGACATGTTAGTAAATTTCAAGCTAATGAATTGCTTTAGGGTGGCTCAAAGATGTTGAACCGAAGAGTTTTAGCGTCTCAACAGGGACATTCCACAGACATCCACTACAGATGGAGACTCAACAAGTTACCGCGGTACTACTTCGCGTGATAAATTGTACGACGCACTCACATACTGGCTAGTATAGTTGAACGTACTAATGTAGCACAGTACGCACAACAATTACTGTGAATTTCTGTGTTGGCGTTTAAAGATATTGAACTGAAGACTGATTGTGAATCGCTCTTGCCTATGGCCTTAGTCATGTTATAGCGTTGATAAATTAGCTGATAATAATAATAATAATAATAATAATAATAATAATAATAATAATAATAATAATAATAATAATAAAGAATAGACATTCGCCCATTTGCTGCAGATAAACAGGTCAAAACCAGTACGCCTAGTGATATTGATCCGCATTTTAAGCCTAGTTATTATTTATTTATTTATTTATTTATGTTTAGTGATAATCTATTTAGCGTAAAGCAGAAAGAGGTATCAAGAAAACACCGAACACGACAAGTCAAGACCTGATCTGTCATTCACTTAAAAATGTTCTTAAAATGTTAATTTATTTAATTATGTTTCTGAATGCCATTTTATTACAAGAGATAGTGGCAGAAAAATCTTGATTAGGATCTTCATCAAAAAATTCACCGCCAATACCATTTTCTGTAGTTTAAAAATGTCCTTTAAAATGTCCAATTTACGCATTAGGGAATACACAGGCAAAATTCTGAATGCATTCACTTTTATAAAAAGAGATAGTTCTAATTTTTGAAAAATCTTGATTAGCAGGTGATCTTCACTTCTCTGTCAAAAGTTCTAGCCATTCACACGTCTGCCAATACCATTTTCTGTAGTTTAAAAATGTCCTTTAAAATGTCCAATTTACGCATTAGGGAATACCACAGGCAAAATTCTGAATGCCAAGCACTTTTATATACAAGAGATAGTGGCCTAATTTTTGAAAAATCTTGATTAGCAGGTGATCTTCACTTCTCTGATAAAAAGTTCTAGCCATTCACACGTCTGCCAATACCATTCTCTGTAGTTTAAAAGACAACTCTTTAGCCACTTAGGCCTACAATGCATGTCTGGATGGATGCCTGACGGCGTGCCAAAATCCTTAATGAATTCGTATGAATTCGAAAACACCACAATTACTTTTCCTTCCGTTAATTCAACCAGCCTTAACCCAGCTGATAGTATTAAGCATTACAATTTCTGCTAAAATTTAGGCCTATTAGCTTTTAATTTTTCTTCTATCTTGTCTACCAACAGCCTCCTCGAAGTGTTCAAGGGGTTTGACATCGCAAATTTCTGCAAAAATCACTGCCCCTCCTATATCGATGCTTTGGAAAGGAATAGAAACAATTCTGTAAAAAAGGTTATGCAATAATTTTCTGCATTCTTATTGCTTTTTGAAAACGTCTGGTGGCAACGTAACTCTAAAGATACTGCAGCTGATCTGGTGCAAATCCACTGGCCTCAACTGCGTGCACCTGTATCGGATAATTGTATCCACTTCCAGTCTAAACAATCCTTATCAGCAAAAGATAATAACAGCGTAAAATGCCAATGGTATTTGGTCGGACCCAAATCAAACCCATCATTGATAGATACCAACGAGCTCCAATTGCCCTTTTTTCTCTAAACATATCAATCAACAATATTTGATATAAAACAGAAAAACAGACATTAGAACAATTAGGGCTTCCAGTAGCAAAATCGTCAAGTCATTAGTTAACAAACTGACATATTGCGTTCATTCTATTACAAAACCATTAACAATGAATTTACTACAGCAGCCGTATATATATATATATATATATATATATATATATATATATATATATATATATATATATATATTGTTATAAGACATAATAACATTATCTAGCTACTAAGTGAAGAAAATCTTTATTTCTACAGTATATCAAACTGCACCAAGTGCAGGAACAATCTGCTGTCTATAATATTTGTCTCGCATTTTTTCTCAACTTTATATTCCTCAAAACCACCACACCCACACACACCCCA